>QTSX02001474.1:0-226920 GCA_014839935.2 Entomophthora muscae
ACAAGCAAAGAGACTGTGTGACTATTTCTGGTAGGATGTTGTGAAGTGATTGGTTATAAACTAGCCGTCACTGTAATCACACATTGATCCATTAAGCTCAGTGAATGATGGAACAAAGAAACTATTGGCCTGGTTGATAACAAGGTTGAGTGATCAACTAAGTTGTATCCTAAGTTCATATTATCTAATGATCAGCCAATTGTTAGTTCAATAGTGGGCTAAGGGTAGAGGAGACTAGGCTGTGATCAGAGGATCCTGGCATTCTGTGGCTCTTGTCTAATTTTCCTTAACTATAAAACTCCCTTCTTGATTATTGAAAAAAGATTGATATTACATACTTAAACTTTATTATACGCTTTAGGCTAAATACTTATCTTGATCTAATTTTTAGTAATATAAGAATCTTATTTTGAGTTAAGTGAAGCAACTACCAATTCTAAGGAGAAATACAGCATTAGTGCTCACTTGTAGCATGCACTGTTCTGATGATAACTATTGCCCTGCTGGGGACTCGTCTTTTGTGCAGGGAGGTGATGGAGATAACCTTCTCCACGCCTTTCTGCGCCATCTTCAGGACCACCCTGATGGGTTATTCACGGTGATCAATTGCCTTGCTGAAACAAGGGATGGTCTACCTAACAAGTTCATGGTGTTTGGTCAGTTTATGACTGACTTGTAGCATCCCAGGTTAATAGAGAACCAGTCCTCTATGCATCTTGATATCCCAGTACCTCTGGAGGTAGATGGGAACACAGAGCCCACCCAGCAACAGCTGGAGCAAGCTATTAACAGGATGGACCAAGGTGCGTACCAGAATAGGGAAGCCCACAAGAAGCTTGCCTTACTCCCTTTGTATGGCACCACAGCCAAAGAGAAATTTTGAAACTTCACAGGGATAACTCCAAACCAGCTTCAAATTCAGATGAAAACAATCAAACAGGCTAAGGAGTATATTCACAGTTTTGCACATCCTGCCATCTGTCACAATTGGACCCACCTAGGATATCAGCTATCCCTGATCTTGCATCAGGGAAACTTGATAAACAGCCAGCAGGCTTTCCTTTGTTGTTTATACAAAAAACTTACAAGCTCTATGGCCAACATTAGCCACCAGTTGAATCACTTAGCAATTAATCAGAACTTCACGGCAAACTGGTCAACACAGCTTGAGGAACGTCTGACCAACTATGAGTCCACAATGGTTGGAGTTGTGCTGGAGCACAAGGGTTTGGACAATAACTGGCTAGGCACGGTGTTGTGAATTGCGCTATTAATGCTATTTCAATTTGCCCTTTGAATATTGATAGTTGCAAAGATTTATCTGGTTTTGCATTTGAGTTTTGAAATTCCTTGCCTTCTGCAAATGGGTCTGGTTCAATATCCATCCATTCCGGATTATTGTACCTGTCTGTGGAAGATCCTGGTATGACCTCATCCCAGCATGACCCCTCAGCCACTCTATCTTCCTACTGAGTGATCTCCGTCCTTTGTCTACTATTTAAAGTAGAATCTTCATTCCCAATAAAGTTTAAGTTTATCCACATTTGCGTTGGCTTTTATAATCTTCAAGCTTTTCCTGTCCTTTTTGCCAAAAGGACTTTTACATCTCATTTTCCAGGAAATTAAGGTATGTGCCCTTAATTTTGCCCTGAAGGATAACCCAAGGCTAGCTTCAAACCCCAAATCTTTTGTAATAAAGATTTCCTGCTGTGTGCTCCAGGATGTTGTCCCCTGGAGCCGAACACAACAGCCATCATCCTCCAAGCCCACATTGATACTGGTCATGGAGGTTTAGCCAAGACTCATGACTGGTTGGGCAAAGACTTTTACTGGGAAAACATGCGCCTCTTGATCCTTGATGTCCTTGCCTCCTGCCATTCTTGTCAACTCCAAATCCCTTGTCCTTCCCAACACCAGTTCCAACTCATTCCTCCAAAGCATGCCTTCCATACGGTGAGTATTGACGCTGTTGGGCCCTTCCCCCAGTCTAGCTCAGGATGTTGGTTTATCCTGGTTGCTATAGACCACTTTAGCAAATGGGTTGAAGCCAGAGCAACCAAAGATATAACAGCTAGGACCACGGCTACTTTCTTGATGCAAGACATCTTCTATTGACATGGCTGCCCTCAAGTCCTGCTCTCAGACAATGGTACCAATTTTAATGCTCACCTCATCACCTCTATTGTTGAAGCTATGGGGACTCACCAGTTGTTCTCTGCGTCATATAATCTCTCCACCAATGGAACTGTTGAACAAGCAAATACACCCTAGTATTCATCATGAGAAAACTCATGCTCTCTGACGCTGCCAATTGGGACATTTTCCTCACTGCCGCCTTAGTAGACACTGGGTGACTGGTCAATCCCTTTTTTCTATGCTCTATTGACGTGAGGCCACTACCCCCTCAATCTTGGGACTTCCTCTTATTGAGTATGATACATCTGCAAATCCTGAGACCCACGTGAAAGACCTAACCAACCGTATCATTGACATCCAGGCAACTGCTTACTCCACTGCTTATAAGGTTAAGGCTTTGGAGCTCTCTCTATCCAATGCTGCTAGAGCCCCCCTCCCCAAACACCAAGTAGGCAATCATGTTCTCTACTACCAGAATTGTACAGGTGGTAGAGCCCACAAGCTGGACTCCCTCTGGATTGGGCCCTGTGAGGTTACCTTCAAGAAGGGCTTCAAGTACACTGTGAAGCTACTATTGTCTGGCCGTCCCTTTGCCTGCATCCACTCCAAATTTCTTTGCAAGTATTGACTCCCTGTGTCCAATTTTGAGGGGGGAGGTGTTGTAAATTGCGCTATTAATGATATTTTGATTTGGCCTTCAAATATTGATAGTTTCAAAGATTTATCTGGTTTTTCATTCAAGTTTGGAAATACCTTGCCTTCCGCAAATGGGTCTGGTTCTTTATCCATCCATTCTGGATTATTGTACCTGTCTGTGGTTGATCCTGGTATGACCTCATCCCAGCATGACCCCTCAGCCACTCTGTCTTCCTATTGAGTGATCACCGCCTCTTTTCAACTATTTAAAGTAGAATCATTACTCCTAATAAAGACAAGTTTATCCACATTTGTGTTGGCTTTTATAATATTAAAGCTTTTCCTGTCCTTTCTTCCAAAAGAACTTTCTATCTCGTTTTCCGGGAAATTAAGGTATGTGCCCTTAATTTTGCCCTGAAGGCTAACCCAAGGCTAGCTTTGAACCTCAAATCTTTTGTAATAAAGATTTCCCGCTGTGTCCTCCAGGATGTTGTCCCCTGGAGCTAAACACAACAATACTATAGACAATTGTCCCTGATTTTGCGGACACTAGTGAACCTTTGGTCCAGCTGCTGTGCAATGTCCCTTTTGTATTGACTGCCAGTCAACAACAAGCCTTTGAGACCCTCAAACAAAAACTCAAAGAGGTTCTATCTTAGTTTATCCTGACTATGATAAGAAATTCATACTATATACTGATGCTAGTGACCTGGCTATTGGGTCTATCTTGGCTCAACTGGACAATGAAGGTGTAGATCACCCTGTAGCCTATACTTCCTGTGTGCTGAATAAGCATGAGAAGAACTAAAGTGTAACAGAGAAAGAGTGCCTTGCTGTGCTGCATGCTGTCAAGCAGTTCCACCATTACTTTTATGGCACCCATTTCACTGTAGTTACTAACCTTGCTTTGCTCAAATGACTACAACAACTTAAGGAACCAGAAGGACAACTAGCTAGATGGGCTCTCCAACTGCAAGGATATGACTTCACTGTGTTGCACTGCCCCGGGATTCAACATCAGAATGCTGATGGACTGTCCAGAATGCCCATCCTCGCCCTACACCCTGCTGAAGCTGACAGGTTGTATGAACTAATTGGATATCCTTTGTCATAGGAGAACAAGACATAGGAAGTTTTAGTTGCCCTTTCTAAGCTATCTTAAGATACCCTCATTTGTGACAATCAGCTTTTCAAGAAAGTACAAGACTACTACTTGCCTTATGTAAGGCCTGGTCTTTGCCTTTTGTTGGTGTTTTAAGCTCAAAAAAAGATGGGAGGGAGGCGTTGCCAAGACTCATGCCTGGCCCCAGAAGAGCTACTTCTTGGAAAATCTTTGCTTTCTGATCCCAGATGTTATTGCTAGTTGCCATGATTACCAACTTCAATGACCTAAAGCCACTGCTCATGAGTTTAAACTAGTCCCCCCTCAACAAGCATTTCACACTGTCAGTATCAACACTGTAGGGCCTCCCCCTTGCTCCCGCTCTGGTTGCTGCTTTATCCTAATTGCTGTTGATCATTTTAGCAAGTGGGTAAAAGCCCGCCCTACTAAAGACATCACTTCCAAGACCACCACCATATTTCTGCTGCAAGATGTATTCTTCCGCCATGGTTGCCCTCAAGTGTTGTTGTCTGACAATGGGACTAACTTCAACACCAAGTTAGTGACCTTGGTGGTTGAAGCCTTGGGGTCTTATCAATCTTTCTCTGCCCTCTACAACCCTTCTACCAATGGGGCAGTTGAGCGCGCCAACTCAACTCTGGTTTCTATCTTGAGGAAGCTCACTTACTCTGATGCCGCCAACTGGGATCTATACTTACCTGCTGCTCTCTTTGCCTATTGCCTTAGCAAACATTGTGTCACTGGGTATTCCCCCTTTACTATGCTGTATGGTCACAAAGCCACTACCTTGTTGCTCCTAGGGGCCGCTACTCTCCTCCAATAAAGCCATGAACCTTGATTAGCACATCAAAGATCTAGCCAACCACTTCATTGATATACAGGCTACTACCTACACGTCTGCCTATAAGACTAAGCTGCTAGAGCTCTCCCCTGACAATGCTGTGAGATCCCCCCTGCCTGAGTTAAACATTGGGGACCACATTCTGTATTATCAACAAAGAGTAGGAGGACAAGCTCATAAGCTAGACCTGTTGTGGATTGGGCCCTTGGAAGTAACCTTCAAGCAAGGATCAGAGTATACAGTAAAACTCCTCTCTAGTGGTTGACCTTTTGCTTGTGTGCATGCTAAGTTCCTCTGCAAGTATCACCCCCCTAAGGCCAATCTAGAGGGGGGCAATGTCATGAATGCCGCCATTCACCATGTTTTGTTTTGCCTTTGTTTGGTTATTTTGAGAAAAAATATCTTTCTTTTGCTTTTTCCCTTTGAAATGAGGCTGATTCTGAATTGGGAAATACAATTGTCTTTTTCCTGATCCTGTGCAACTCACTTGCCCCACTAATGCTTGTGGCAAGTGTCCCTATTGTCCTGGTATTGTTTTGTGGTATCATAAACCACTATATATTACATTTCTTATACACCAATAAAAATTAAATTCTTGTTGCAGATTAAATGGATTAGACATCAAGTTGTCCATCTAGGAATTGAGCAATGTTGTGTTCTGAGGCGCAGCACAGACACACAACAGGGAATACTAACCTTAGGATTGGATTTGTACTAAGTCTTGGTTAGATGACAGGAAAGCAATAGTGTTTACCTTGCAGCCCTGGAAGAATAATCTCTACTAGTTGTGGCTAGAGAGAGGCGCGGAAGTACAGAAGACACAAAGACAAAAATGTGAATAGAACTTAATTTTCATTGGTGAATATGAAATGGAATATATAGTGGTTAGGAATACCAAAAAACACTACCAGGACGGTAGGATCACTTTTCACAAGCATGAGTGGGGCAAGTGAGTTGCGCAGAGTCAGGAAACCAAACAATCATACTTCCTGAAGCGGAAGCCAGTTCATTTCAAGAGTCAAATGCAAAAGCGAGAGATTTGTCCTCAAAATAGCCCAACAAAGGCAAAATCAAAACATGGTGAATGCCAATATTCACGACATTGCCCCCCTCTAGATTGGCCTTTGGGGGGTGATACTTGCGGAGAAACTTGGTGTGTACACAAGCAAAAGGGCAACCACTGGAGAGGAGCTTTACAGTATACTCAGATCCTCATTTGAAAGTCACCTCTAAAAGGCCAATCCATAGGGAGTCCAGTTTGTGCGCGCGCCCACCCACACAGTGTTGATAGTAGAAGACATGGTCACCAACAGCAAACTCAAGCAAGGGGGAGCGCCAGCGTTGTCAGGAGAGAGCTCGAGCATCTTAGTATTATATGCGGAAGTGTAGGCAGTGGCCTGTATATCAATGATGCGGTTGACAAAGTCATTGATGTGGTTGTTAGGGTTCATGGCCTTATCAGAGCAGAGTAGGGGAACCCCCAAGAGCAACAGAGTGGTGGCTTCACGCCCATACAACATGGCAAAGAGGGAGTACCCTGTGATCTGATGCTTGCTCAGACAATAGGCAAAGAGGGCAGCAGGTAAGTATAGATCCCAATTGGCAGTGTCAGAGTAGGTGAGTTTCCTCATGATAGAAACCAGTGTCAAGTTGGCACACTCAACTGCTCTATTAGTGGAAGGATTATAGGGGGCAGAGAAAGACTGGTGAGTTCCTAGAGCTTCATCAACAGAGGGTACAAGTTTGGCATTGAAGTTGGTTCTGTTGTCTGACATCAGCACTTGAGGACAGCCATGGCGGTAAGAAAACATCCTGCACAGGAAGGCAGCAGTAGTCTTAGCAGTGATGTCTTTAGTAGGGCAAGCTTCTACCCACTTGCTGAAGTGGTCAACGGCAATCAGGATAAAGCGGCATCCAGAGAGTGAGCAGGGGAGAGGACCTACATCATTAATGCTGACAGTGTGAAAGGCATGTTGAGGGGGAACCAATTTGAACTTGTGAGAAGCAGCTCAGGGCCTCTGGAGTTGGCAGTCATGGCAACTAGCTATGACATCTGGGATCAACAGGCAAAGATTCTCCCAAAAGTAATTCTTCTGAAGCCAGTCAAAGGTCTTGGATATGCCTCCATGGCCAGTTTCTTTATGAGCTTGTGACACCAAAGAGAGACAAAGACTGGGACGCACGTATGGCAGATATTGACCTTGCACCTTCTTGAAGAGTTGGTTGTTGTGTATGAGGGTATCTTCAGACAATTTGGTCATGGCAAGTTGAACCTCTTCTGTCTCATTTTCCCAGGAAGAAGGGTAGCCAATTAGCTCATATAGGCAATCTGCCTCAGCAGGATGTAGGGCAAGGAAGGGTATTTGGGACAACCCATCAGTGTTCTGATGTTGAATCCTGGGGCAATGGAGCACAGTGAAGTCATAACCTTGAAGGCGGAGGGCACATCTGGCTAAGCGTCCTTCAGGCTCTTTAAGTTGTTGTAACCATTTGAGCAAAGTGTGGTCAGTGACAACAGTGAAATGGGTACCATACATGTAGTGGCAGAATTGTTGACTGCATGCAGCACAGCGAGGCATTCCTTCTCTGTAACACTATAATTCTTCTCATGCTTATTCAGCACACGGGAAGTATAGGCTACAGGGTGGTCCACACCTTCATTGTCAAGCTGAGCCAAGATAGCCCCAATAGCAAGGTCACTAGCATCAGTGTACAAGATGAATTCCTTATTGTAATCAGGGTACACTAAAATAGGAGCTTCTTTGAGTTACTGTTTAGAGTCTCAAAGGCCTGCTGTTGGCTGGCAGTCCATTCAAAAGGAACATTACACAGCAGATGGACCAGGGGTTTGCTAGTATCAGCAAAATCAGGAATGAATTGTCTATAGTAACTCATCATGCCCAGAAAGACTTGTACTTCTCGGAGGTTGGTGGGCGGAAGCATTTTGTTGATGGCTTTAACCTTCTTGTTCATTGGACAAATTCCTGTTTGGGTTACTTCATGGCCCAGGAATTCAAGGTGTTCTTTGAAGAAAGCACACTTAGAAGGCTTTAACTTGAGGCCATCTTATTGGATCTTTATGAACACCTCTTTAAGATGGGCTAGGTGATCAGTGAAAGTTGCGCTGAAGACTGTTATATCATCTAGATAGACTAAGACACACGACAACTTCAAGTCACACAGGATGGAGTCCATGGCCCTCTGGAAAGTTGCTGGGGCATTACAGAGCCCTTGCAGCATACAAGTAGGTTCACACAATCCTTCTGATGTGATGAGTGCAGCCTTCTGACGGTCTTCAGGAGAGAGGAGAACTTGCCAGTAGCCAGACGCCAAATCCATGGCAAAGAAAAACTTAGAACCTCCAAGGCGTCAAAGGGCGTCATCAATGCACAGTAAGGGATAGGAATCTTTCTTGGTTAGAGAATTCAACCTTCAATAGTCCATCACAATCCGGTGTCCACCATCCTTTTTCTTTAAGATGAGCAGAGGAGAAGCCCAGGGACTTTGAGAGGAAGCTAGCAGTCCAGCATCCAGCAGTTGTTTGAGCTCCTTAGAAACCTGCACATCTTCCACTTGGCTGCGGCGGTATGGCTTGGCAAAAAAGAGAGGAGCATCTCCTGTGTCAATCTGATGTATCACACCTTTGGCTAGCCCATAATAAGTACTATCTTTAGCAAAGATGTCTGAGAACTGGTCTAGTAAATCAAGCACCTCTTTCTGTTGAACTGGGGACAACTGAGGGCAGTCTTGGGCAGTGAACAGAGATAGTACTTGAGGCTCGTCTTTGGGTAGGTTAAAGTCTTTAAATTTTCCAAAAGGGTGAAGAGACAAGACGTCAGGAACATTTAACAACTTTCTGTAACCAACGACCTGTCCTCTGGATACAGCCATAGGAATTGCGGTAAGGTTGGCAACTAGTTATTGAATAGGATCCTTGTGGGAAACGTCCAGAATTACAGGACAAAGGTAAGGCATGTTACGTCCCAGCAAAGGAGGGGAGTACAGCTCTAAGAAAGTCCGTTCAGGTAGTTCATATGAGATCTGTGAGTCTATGATAGCCTGAGAGCCTGGGGGATAGTGATAGCAGACATGGCCATGAGAGGGATTCCCTCAGTTGCAGGACAAGCCATGGGAGAACACTTCATGTTGGTGGAATGGGTTTGGTATTTTAGGGTGAAAACCCCAGTGGGGTACTCCAGTGTACATGTCTTCAAACGTTTACCAGGAACTTTGATTGGCTCCTCAAAGATCAGGGGGACTTTGTACCCTAGGATAGAAAGATAACTATCCTTTAGGTTGATGATCCCATTATATTCCCAAAGGAATTGGGTACCAACCAAAAGGTCATAGCTCTCATTTTCTAGAACAACAGCTGGCGCAGCCAACAGGAGTTTATCAAATTGCATTGGTTAGGCAGAGTACGCACCAATGGCACAAGTCATGGAGAGATCAGCGGTGCCATAGGATTGATGGTAGTTGAGATCTGGGGCCTGCTTAAGTTTCTTTATCAATTTAGAAGAAACAACGTTGACAGGAGAACTGGTGTTCAGGACGGCTTTGATCTTGACCTTCTGGATAGATATCTCTACACAGGTGGTGGTGTGTCTAAAGGGTGGCAGAACAGCCAAGATATCCTGCGCCTCAGCTAGTTCCTTGTACCATTTCTCAATCATGCATTGTAGTCCCAGAAACTCCTTATATACAGTTTGGGAGGGAGTGAGACAGATACATTCTTGAAAACAGCGTCTGCAACTTCAGCGGCTTCCTCTGATGATTCCACTAATACAGGGGACCGTTTTGCCTGAGTAAGATAGGGGCAGGAGACAACTGCTTTGGCCTCAGACGAGGGCTTGGTGGTTGTTGTAGTCTTCCCAGATTTTAGCTTGTAGGTAACGGCAATAGTCTCAGGGACAGCAAGAACAGAATACCCGTATGCAGCATGATCTTCCACATCAGATTCAGTCACATCAGAATTTTCAGAAATGTCATGAAACAGGAGGAGGATAGGTGATGCTTCATCATCAGCAGGCTCAGAGTCAGTAGCAGGCGGGGGTGTAGGAGGAGACTGGGAAGAATTGTCAATCAAGAGCGTCTCCGCCTCTAGGTTGACTGTTCTTTTCCCGACTGATATTTGGGATCAGCTCCTTAACCCGCAGATTGGTGCAGACGTGAGAGTTGTGGCCCATCTGACCGCAGTTGTGGCAACCCTGACATTGAGGAGGATTTTATGAGTTCATAGTGAGGATACAAGGGCCGCAAGAAGAAGAGCCAGAGTTGGAAGCGGCACAAATTTCCTGAACAACTGCCCCAGAATGGGTAAGATGCATATCTTGTAGCAGTGTTTTTATGCTTTTCATGGAGGACAGCATAGCCTTGTGGGCCTTGAAATGGAGGCATAGGAGTTGATTCACCTTGAGGGCCTGGGCGCAGGCCATATATGCTTCATGCGCCGTCAATTGTCTGCTTGTTATTAACTGTTGTCCTTCCATGTAAAATCTGTTGGCGAATTCAGCTAATGTCTCTTTGGGCTTGAAGGATATGTGCATGAAAGCATCCTTTTTCACCTCCAGGCTAAGATCACCACCAAACTTGTCAATCAAGAGTTGTTTTATGTCCTCCCAGGTCTTGATGGAGGGCAGCTCTGGAACAACTACCTCCTGACAGGTCGGGTGTAGGCAAGTCAGAATATGTTCTTTCTTAACTTCATCTGATGCTTGTCTCATAGCAGTCTTGTAAATAGTTAAGAAGGCTACAATAGTTGAGGTTTTAGGATCAAACACTTGCTTAAAAGTAGGCTTGAAGTGTGCCTCAGGAGTTGGACCACCATTGTTGCTATCAAGTACATTTATGCACGGGGAGAACTCAGCTTCAGATTTGGAGGGGGGTTGTCTATCCCACAGTTGTTGAACACTTTCTTCAAGGGTTGTCAGAGTCTTGGTGGTTCTGGCGCCTGTAGTGTTGGCTGGAGCAATCTGTTGTTCAGTCACATCTAGGTGTTGTCCTTGGATAGTGACAACCGTGGAGAGTTCAGCCAGTCACAAAGTAAGGGATGGCCCCACTGATAGGCAAGGGGAAAACCTGTCGTTTACCAAGTCAATCAGCTCATTTATCTCCTGTATGTCTCTGTCCAACTCAGTCTGGTCTCATTACAAATGATCCACCTCATTAGCTAGGGCAATCAACTCCCTAGCGCAGTGGATTTGAGGAGCCCCGTCTAAACCAGGACAACATCCATCTTTCTCGGGAACCCCGTGTGGACTAGCAGCAGCTGTCACTACCTCACGTAAAGCAGCAACTTCTTGCTGTAGTTCAGCAACCTGTGCAGTCAGCGCAAGAGCCTGAGGATCAGGTTGAGGCATTTCAGTAGGATGTCCTTGGCTACAAGTGGAAACACGTAATCCCAGATGGCCTCCCAGATTCTCTGCTCTCTTTCCACCAGATCATTGGCGGGAGGAGAAGGCAGAGCATCAGGTTTGGGAGAGGACAGCTCACTCACCTGATTATGAAGTTTGGCAATAGCGGCGGCAGTGGCAGCTCTTTCTTGATCAAATTACGCACCAAGCTCATTTAGACCTTGGGCGGCAAGGTCAGCTACCTGTTGCAATTGCTCAAAGGAATAGACACTAAATGCATTGAGCTGTTGCACTAGACACTCAAAATTGGAGAGATAAGCATTTAGGGTGGAGTCTACTTGAGTGCGCCAGGGTTGTTCTAACTGGTGAAACTCATGTAGTTGCTCCCTAACGTACTCAGGGATGGCGGATTTGCTTAATGGAATTGGCTAAATGTGTTTGAGAGGTGACCAAATCACGCTGATTGTCAGATATCAGGGAGAACAGGGAATGAAGCCATTGTTGGTAGGTGGCAAACTGGTCCCAATGATGGGTAACAGCTGCTTGTAGAGACAAGATTTTTTGAACGGGGAGTCTCAACACCATCTGGTGATAGGCCAGGCAGGCTGTACAAAGGATGACAGAAGGTGATCAGCGGAGCCAGCTGCTGAGAGGAGATGTTGTGGAAACTGAGGGGCCACAATTAACTCATAGTATTCAGCACAGCTAAACTGTAACTGAAGGCAAGGGATGGCCCCGTCCCAAGCTATCCCAAGGGCTACTGCCATGACTTGTTCCAAGTCAGGGGTACCCATAGGGTAAGCAACTAGGCGGGGACCATTCCCAAGGTTCAGTACAGTAGGGACAATAGGCAGGTTGGCAATGTCTTCCTCAATAGGAGGGCTGGTACTTTCAGGTGAGGTAAACTCCTAAATAGGCGGAGGCAAGGGACCTGCAAATGTAGATGCAAAAGGGATAACCAAGAGGCTTACAGCCCCTTTAGTGAGCACCATTTTTGTTGTGTTCTGAGGCGTGGCACAGACACACAATAGGGAATCCTAACCTTAGGATTGGATTTGTACTAAGTCTTGGTTAGATGACAGGGAAGGTAATAGTTTTTCCTTGCGGCCATGGAAGAATAATCTCTACTAGTTGTGGCTAGAGAGAGGCGCGGAAGTACAGAAGACACAAAGACAAAAATGTGAATAGAACTTAATTTTTATTGGTGAATATGAAATGGAATATATAGTGGTTAGGAATACCACAAAACACTACCAGGACAGTAGGATCACTTGCCACAAGCATGAGTGGGGCAAGTGAGTTGCGCAGAGTCAGGAAACCAAACAATCATATTTCCTGAAGCAGAAGCCAGTTCATTTTGAGAGCCAAACGCAAAAGCAAGAGATTTGTTGTTGAAATGGCCCAACAAAGGCAAAATTGAAACATGGTGAATGCCGTTATTCACAACAAGCAACAAAACAATTGCGTAATTGCGCTATTGCATCCTGATTCTACTAGTGATAAAGACGTTTAAAACGCCTCTAAAATGGGTTTTCAATTTGCCTTTCAAATGTGCACAAGGCACAGGCTTCACTTCTGGGATTATAAATAGAACAACAAAGTTATTTATATCTACCTCCTTAAGGAAAGCCACGAGGAAATGGTCGTTCTCTTGCACGAGACTTTTAGCTGTGCCAATTCACTCTCCTCCATTTGGGAAGTCCTTCTGTCTGTGCTCCTTGCCTCTGGTGGCAATTCCCACACCTCACACTATATAAGTGTGATACTATCTAAATAAATACTAGTTTTGTCTATACACCTTATTATTCTTCTGTCCTTTCACAGGCTGCCACTATACCATCAACAGGTATAGTAATAATAATTAGGTCTCTGAATAACTTTTCGTAGAAACTAGCAACCCTTTGCTGCAACTTTTATGACATTGGCGCTCATATCTTATAACATTACCAGCCCCCACCCCCGCGGTACTTTCAATGAGGAGGGAGGAATGCCCCTGGTCCAGTCTCCTGCCACTGCTTCTCCTTACCACCAGGCACCGGCCTTTACTGCTGCTAATGCCCATGCTGGGAAAAGAGCAGGCGCTCCCTATGACCTGCCCAACCTAAGCCAATTCATGCCAGAACATCAACGCCCCTGGGCCATTGTTTTTGGCCAACCACAGCTCCTACAAGCCCCTGCCCCCTTGGAGATGGATGCCAACTCTTCACCTTCTGAGGACGCCATCCGTATTGCCATACACGCCATGGATGCTGGTGCTGCTGGCAATGGTCCTTGCTCTGAGCACCTGGCCATTCAGCAGCCTTCTGCTGAAAACGCCTTGTGTTACTTTCAGAATCTCTCCCAGGTCAGCCCTGACCAGCTCTGCTGTGACCTCTGTACTGTCAACCATATCAAGGAATATCTATAACAATTCACCCATCCTGCTGTATGCCACAACCAAATGCACCTGGGCCGCATCCAAAGCCTAGTGCATGACCAGAGAATACTGGTATCTAACCAACAGATGTTTCTCTAGGTCCTTTACTCTGAGCTTGGCAATACTTTCACCACTGTCAATCAGTATATTGCCAAATTCACCAACACCCAGAACACCATACTCCACTGGGTCAATGCCATCAAAGCAGGCATAGCTAAGCTAGTCCCAGTGCATGTGGTAAAGACCCTCACCCATCAGGGTGTAGACGCCAATTGGATTAGTGTGGTTACTACTCACATGCTGAAGACCGGCCCCATGGTTCAAAGCCTGACTCATGAGGTAGAAGTCTTAGCCCGCCGCCTTGCCACCATCCCCTTGTTCACCCCCACATCTGCTGCCACCAACAACTCCCCTTCCAGCGCCCTTCTTGGTTGAGACATCCTTGAGCTCTTTGATCACTACAAGAAGATGCAGATGGAATTGGTCCAGCAGAGTGCTGATCTTGCCTTCCTTTTTGATGGCTACCATACTGTGTCAGAACTTCAGGATTGTCTCAAACTTTGCCAATTTCATGACAGAGCCAACAGCCAGACCAAAGTCAGGAAGGACAAGGAAGTAATAGCCTTGCTCTAAGCTGAGCTTGCCACCCACAAAAAGCGCATCAACTCTCTGGAATATGACTTGGATATCACCCATCAGGAGAACAAGGTCTACCAAGATGAGCTGTACAAGCAACAGCTTCTCCTGGACGCCTTCTAGAGCCAATTGGATAGGATGGACAGTAAGATTATGGCCGTCAACTTACAGGCTATGTCCATCGACTCCAAGAGTCACCACAGTCCACTTAGGTCCTCTAGTCCTGAGTTCTATCATAGCTATAAAAGCAACAAGGACCACACTTGGTTGGCTCCTAACACTGTACAAGTATCAGAGCCAGTACTGGAGTCTGAGGAAAACGTCCTGGCCACCCCTGAAGCTTCTGAAGCTGCTCAAGACAGAGAAGGTGAATTTGAAGCCCAGCAAGAGGAAAATTGTTGCCGCGCCTCTGAGGCTAGGTTTGCTGCCTCCACTCTCAGCTGTTCCCGTCTCACCCGCTCTCCAGTGAGGATCACACCTGCTCCCCTCCAACATGGCTCCAACAACTTCAAGCCCGTCAATCTACCCAAGTTTGACCGCAAGAGCAATGTGGCCATGCTCTTAAGTCTGTACCAGAACTCCATGTATGGTGCAGACAATGCCATGAGGGACTCCACAATCATCAACTGTCTGGATGCTGAGACTCAAACCATTATCTTGCCATGTCTCCCTGAGAATGGCTGGACTTTTGCCAACGTCTCCAGAGCCATGACAGAAGAATTTTGTAGCCAAGAAGCACTACTTGGTTGCAAGATGGACTTTGCTGACACCAAGTTAAAGGTGGGGGAAACCCTAGAAGACTTCATTTCTAGGTTCTACCTTAAAGCTCAAACTCTGTTGTCCATGAGTGTGGTGCAGTTTATTGATGTGCAGTCAGCACTCCTTAATGTTGTACATGTCAACCAGGAACTATCTCTGGCTCTTAAGTCAGGCATTTACAACGCTTGCACTGTACCAGATCTGATCTGCCTCCTATGCACCTACAAGGATGAGTTCAAAGTCCCTCTTCCTGAAGGCCGCCCTTGCCAGCAATCTGAGCATAGACCCCGCGTGGCTGTTGAGATGCCCAAGCCTTCTGACAAGGTTGGGCCTGCTCCAGTCAACAATGGCCCCCATACTTGTTTCAAATGTGGTATGGCTGGCCACTTCTCTTGGGAATGTAGGAATCCACGCCAAAAGATCCATCAGGTAGGCATGGAGGACACTGAGGAGAACTACGCCAAGGACGCTGATATTGAAGAGGACAATGAGGATCAGTCAAAAAACTACTAAGCAGCCAGGACAAGGAGAAATCCTTGGCTGCCTTTGTAATTTTGACACCCTCATCTCCCCCCATACCACTGCCCCCTGACAAACCAGATCAGAGAGTCCTGCTGCCTTGCCATCCTCTGGGACCAACCCTAAGGATGAACCCTCTCTGAATGACTTCAACTCCCAACCAATACATGAGGATGCAGAGTCTGACAGAGTTCAAGAGGACCTCCTCCATTGAGTCCTCACTGTTAACACGTGAACTCATTGGACTACACTTTGCCCTGAGGTGGTTATCCCCCAAATAGCTTGAAGAACAGTGTCCTTACCCTATGCTGAACAACTGGCTCAACCAGGCGTTGAAGTCACTCATGAGGAGAACAGTGATGAACAACTGGCCAAGCTGCTCCGCACAGTAAACGTCTCAGCACTGCTAGAATCCCTCAAGGAAGTAAACTCAGCTGTGGGAGCTGCCATGGCTACCTTACTGGAGCAGTTCAAAGGAATAAGCGTACACCAGGTCTCAAAGATTGTGGAGATCAGAGAGGACCACCAGGATTGCACCTATAACAACCTGGTCGTGAACAAAACCCACGTCTGAGCCATACTGGACACTGGTGCTTCAGGGAACATTATATCCTCTCAGCTGGTTAAGAAGCTTAAGCTGGCACCGGACTTGGCCTATCATGAAGAGTTTGGTACTGCTGGGCCACTGACCACGAGAGCAAAAGGAGCCTACTCTTCTATCCTTCTTTGCTATGGGAAGCTAATGGTCACTGCTCCTGCTATAGTTCTGGAAAACAACAGCTATGACATTCTTATTGGGACTAGCTTCATGGTTCAGTATGGCACTGTGACTAACTATGGAGACCATACATTTGGAATATTGGGCCATTCCATACCCATGTTCTATCATGGTTATTGCCTGTCTGACCTGCACTTACAACGTCTGCACTACATCAATCTGGATTATGCCGACAGAGAGCTTCCAGTTGCTTATACACTGTGTAGTAAGAAGGTCAAGGTGCTAATTCTCTCAATTGAGGAAGCCAAGGGTATCCCAGTCTACGCCTCCTGTAATGTGACTATCCCACCTGGCGCCCAGGTGATACACAATACAGGCCTCTTGCTGGCTCTACCAGCTGGCACTCATGGAGAAATCTTTGGCATTCCTAATGCCTCCAGACTGGAACCATGGGTTGCACCAGGCATCCTCATGCCAAGTGAGAAGGAGGTACTCATACTCTTGGCCAACATGAGTCGTGAAGCTATGGTTGTCTCCAAACACCAACTTCTGGCTAATATACGACTGGAAGAGCATGACAACCTGCAGGTGGCTACCCCCTTTGCAGACTTCTCTGAGTTGGGTCTACCCTGTGAGCAACCACTGGTGCTATTGGTCATAAGCCGCAACTCTCTATCCAGCCTCTCTGAAGAGCAGAAGGATCAAGCTATGGATCTCTTTGCCCAGTATAAAGATGTGTTTGCCAAGGATGATTGTGACCTGGGCAAGGCTGCAGATGTTGCTCACCATATTGACACCCAAGGCAGTCCACCTATCCGCTCCAGACCCATACGGTGCAGTCAAGCCAATCATGCTGTGGCTAACAAGGAGCTTCAGAAACTAATGGGATCTGGCTTACTGGTCCCCAGTAAAAGCCCTTGGGCTCCCCCTCTCCTGATTGTCAAAAAGAAGGATGGCAGCAACCGTGTGGTGATTGACTACCGTTGACTGAATGCTGTTACCAAGAAGGATTCATATCCCCTCCCTCGTATTGACAATACCTTGGACCAACTGGGTGGCGCCAAGTTCTTCAGTGCCATGGACCTTATCAGTGGGTACTGGCAGATTGAACTACCCCCTGCTGATCAAGAAAAATGTGCAATCATCACTGAACAAGGGCTATTCCAACCCACAAGGATGCCTCAAGGTCTGTCCAATGCCCCAGCTACCTTCCAACGGGCTATGGATGCAGTAATGGGCAGCCTCAAACTCACCAGTGTCTTGGTCTACCTGGATGGCATTAATGTGTTCTCCCAAACCTTTAATGATCACCTATGACACTTGGAGGAAGTCTTCCAGAGGTTACTTGCAGCTAATCTCAAGCTCAAGCCACGCAAGTGCAACTTCTTCAAGGAGCACCTTGAGTTCTTGGGGTTCATCATTAGCCAAGATGGACTCCGCCCTGTATCTATGAAGGTGGAAGCCATTGATCAAATTCAGATCCTGGCCAATAAGCGGGACGTGTAGGTCTTCCTGGGGATGATTGGGTACTACCGCCGCTTCATTCCCAACTTTGCATCCCTGGGTGACCCCCTTTTTCAGCTTCTCCGAGCTAATAAGGAATTCTTCTGAAGCCTAGCGTGCCAATCTGCCTTCAATGCTCTCAAAGGAACACTGAATGCAGCTCCTGTGCTGGTCTACCCTGACTTTGCAAAGCTGTTTGTGGTTCATACAGATACTAGTCTGACGGCAATTGGGGGTGTTCTCTCCCAAATGGACTCCAACAGACTTGAACACCCTGTTGGATACTGCTCATGTATGCTTAATGTTCACAAGAGGAACTACAATGTCACCAAACAAGAGTGTCTGTCATGTTTGGCTCCAGGGGATGACATCCTGGACAACACAGCAGGAAATCTTTATTACAAAAGATTTGAGGTTCAAAGCTAGCCTTGGGTTAGCCTTCAGGGCAAAATTAAGGGCATGTACCTTAATTTCCTGGAAAACAAGATGTAAAAGTCCTTTTGGAAGAAAGAACAGAAAAAGCTTGAAGATTATAAAAGCCAACACAAATGTGGATAAACTTGTCTTTATTAAGAGTAATGATTCTACTTTAAATAGTTGACAAAAGATGGTGATCACTCAATAGGAAGACAGAGTGGCTGAGGGGGTCACTCTGGGATGAGGTCATACCAGGATCAACCACAGACAGGTCAATAATCTGGAATGAGTGGATATTGAACCAGACCCATTTGCAGAAGGCAAAGAATTTCTGAAATTGAAAGCAAACCCAGCCAAATTATTTGCAGCTATCAATATTTGAAGGCCATATTGAAATAGCATTAATAGCGCAATTTACGACACCTCCCCCCTCAAAATTGGACACAGGAAGTCAATACTTGCAAAGAAATTTGGAGTGGATGCAGGCAAAGGGACAGCCAGACAATAGTAGCTTCACAGTGTACTTGAAGCCCTTCTTGAAGGTAACCTCACAGGGCCCAACCCATAGGGAATCCAGCTTGTGAGCTCTACTACCTGTAAAATTCTGGTAGTAGAGAGCTAGATTGCCTACTTGGTTTTTGGGGAGGGGGCTCTAGCAGCATTGGATGGAGAGAGCTCCAAAGCCTTAACCTTATAAGCAGTGTAGTAGGCAGTTGCCTGGATGCCAATTATACAGTTTGGTTAGGTCTTTCATGTGGGTCTCAGGATTTGCAGACATATTAAACTTGATCAAAGGAGGTCCCAAGATTGAGGGGGTAGTGGCCTCACGTCCATAGAGCATAGAAAAAAGGGATTGACCAGTCACTCAGTGTCTGCTAAGGCGGCAGTGAGGAACATGTCCCAATTGGCAGCGTCAGAGAGCGTGAGTTTTCACATGATGGATACCAGGGTGGAGTTTGCTCATTTAACAGTTCCGTTGATGGAGGGATTATATGGCGCAGAGAGCAACTGGTGAGTCCCCATAACTTCAACAATAGAGGTGATGAGGCAAGCATTAAAGTTGATGCCATTGTCAGAGAGCAGGACTTGAGGGCAGTCATGTCAATAGAAAATGTCTTGTAGCAAGAAAGTAGCCGTGGTCCTAGCTGTTATATCTTTGGTTGCTCTGGCTTCAACTCACTTGCTAAAGTGGTCTATAGCAACCAGGATAAACTGACATCCCAACCTAGACCAGGGGAAGGGCCCAACAGCGTCAATACACACCATATGGAAGGCATGCTTTGGAGGGATGAGTTGGAACTGGTGTTGGGACAGACAAGGACGTTGGAGTGACAGGAATGGCAGGAGGCAAGGACATCAGGGATCAAAAGGCGCATATTTTCCCAGTAAAAGTTTTTGCACAACCAGTCATGAGTCTTGGCTATGTCTCCATGGCCAGTGTCAATGTCAGCTTGGAGGATGATGGCTATCCTCATGCTAGGGCAAACGTAGGGTAGGTAGGCATTGTTAACCTTTTTGAAGAGTTGTCTATCACAAATTATAGTGTCCTTGGATAGGGTCTGTAGGGCCAAGTGTATGTCTTTGGGCTCAGTGATCCAAGAGTCAGGATACCCTATTAGCTCATATAGTCAATCAGCATCAGTGGGATGGATAGCCAGGATTGGCATTCTTGACAGGTCATCATTGTTCTGATTTTGGACCCCAGGGCGGTGTATCATAGTGAAATCATATCCTTGTAGAGGTAGAGCCCAACACAATAGATGACCTTCAGGTTCCTTTAGCTATTGTAGCCATTTGAGGGAGGAGTGGTCTGTGACTACTGTGAAGTGGGTTCCATAGATGTAATGCTAAAACTGTTTCACCGCATGCAGCAACGCCAGACATTCCTTCTCAGTGACACTACAGTTCTTCTTGTGCTTATTGAGGACTCTTGATGAGTAGGCTACAGGTCAATCCAACCTTGATTGTCAAGTTGGGAAAGGATAGCACCCACAGCTACTCCACTAGTGTTGGTATACAAGATGAACTCTTTATCATAATCAGGATAGACTAGAATAGGAGCCTCCTTGAGCTTGGCCTTCAGGGCTTCAAATTCTTGTTGTTGGCTGTCAGTCCATTCAAAGGGGACGTTGCAAAGCAGTTGGACAAGGGGTTTGCTCAGTTTAGCAAAGTCAGGGATGAACTGTTGGTAGTAGCCCATCATACCAAGGAATACTTGAACCTCAAGATGGTTTGTGGGAGGTATCATCTTGTCAATGGCTTCCACCTTATTATTCATGGGACAGATTCCAGTTTGAGTGACTTCATGTCCTAGGAACTCAAGACGTTCCTTGAAGAAGGAGCACTTGGAGGGTTTGAGTTTCAAGCCAGCCTCACAAATCTTGATGAAGACAGCCTTGAGATGGTCCAAGTGGTTGGTAAAGGTAGCGCTGAATACGGTGATATCATCAAGGTACACAAGGACGCACAACAACTTCAAGTCACAAAGGATGGAGTCCATATCCCGTTGAAATGTGGCAGGGGCATTATAGAGTCCTTGGGGCATACAAGTAGGTTCAAAGAGGCCTTCTGAGTAATAATCGGGGCCTTTTCTCAATATTCAGGAGATAAGTCAACCTGCCAGTAACCCAAAGCTAGATCCATAGCAGAGAAAAACTTGGAACCAACCAGCCGTCTGAGAGCATTGCCAATTCTGGGCAAGGGGTATGAATCCTTTTTAGTGAGAGAGTTCAGGCAGCAATAGTCCATTACAATGTGGTGTCCCCCATCTTTCTTCTTTAAGATGAGTAGTGGGGGAGCCCAAGGACTTTGGGAAGGCGCCAGCAGCCCAGCATCTAGCAGTTGTTTGATCTCTTTAGATACTATGGCATCTTCCACACAACTGCAGCAATGTGGTTTAGCACGGAAGGGGGGAGCATCGCCAGTGTCTATCTGATGGATAACACCTTTGGATTACCCATAATTAGTGCTGTTCTTATCAAAGATATTGAAAAATTGGTCTAGTAAATCTAATATCTCTTTCTGTTGAACTGGGGACAGTTTTTGGAAGACTTGTGCAGTGAACAGCTATAAGACTTGCAGCTCATCCTCCGGTAGGTTAATATCTTGAAACGTACCAAAGGGATGAAGGGACAGGACGTCAGCAGCGCCCAACAACTTGCCATATCCAACAACCTGTCCCCTAGATACAGTCATGGGGATTGCAGTCAGGTTGGCTACCAACAACTGAACAGGGTCTTTATGCGAGACGTCTAGGATCCCAGGAAAGAAGTAAGGTTAGTTGCGTCCTAAGGAGGGGGGGAGAGTACAACTCCAAGAAGGTGTGTTCAGGTAGTTCATAAGATATCTGGGAGTCTAGGACAGCCTGAGACCCAGGTGGTATGGTGACAGCAGACGTGGCTAGGAGAGGGATTCCTTCAGAGGCAGGACAAGCCATGGGTGGACACTTCATGTTGGAAGAGTGGGTGCAATACTTGAGGTTGAAAACCCCAGTGGGATATTCCAAGGCGTAAGTCTTGAGGTTTTTCCCTGGAACTTTAACTGGTTCTTCAAAGATTAAAGGGACTTCATATCCTAGAATAGAGAGGTAGCCATCTTTCAAGTTGATTATTCCATTATATTCCCTAAGGAACTGGGTGCCAACTAGGAGATTGTAGCTCTCATTCTCCAGGACAACTGCTGGCGCGGCCAGGAGAAGCTTGCCAAACCACATGGGCAGAGCGGAGTAAGCCCCTATGGCGTGGGTCATAGACGTCCAGCTGTGCCATACAACTGGTGATAATTAAGGTCAGGGGCAAGTTTGAGTTTCTTCACAAGCTTGGAGGATACAAAATTGACTGGCAAGCCAGTGTCTAGAACTGCCTTAATCTTCACTTTTTGGTTGGATATCTTTACTTGAGTGGTAGTGCAACCAAAGGGAGGAAGGACAGCCAGGATATCTTGAGCCTCTGCTAGTTCCTTATCCCACTTCTCAATCATGCATCTTAATCCTGGGAACTCCTTATAAACAGTCTGGAGGGGGAGCAAAACAGACACATTCTTGAAGACAGCATCAGCAACCTCAGCAGCTTCTTCTGACAACTCCACTAGCACAGGGGAACTCTTAGCTTGAGTGAGGTAAGGGCGCAAAACAATCTCTTTAGCCTCAGGCAAAGGCTTAGCAGTAGTTGTAGTCTTTCCTGAGTGTAACTTATAGGGAACTGTAATGGCTTTGGGAGCGGTCAGAACAAAATACCCATATGCATCAGTGTTGTCAATATCAGAATCATTAGTTCAGAGTTGTCAGAGATATCATGAAACAAGAGGAGGATAGGAGGAGCCTCATTATCAGCAGGCTTGGATTCAGCCATAGAGGGAGGGATTGGAAGAGACTGGGAAGAATTGTCAACCAAGAACGTCTCTGCCTCTAGGTTGACTGTTCTTTTCCTGCCTGCTCTTTTGGATCAGCTCCTTCAACCCGTGGGTTGGTGCAGACTCAAGAATGGTGACCTATCTGAACACAGTTGTGGCAACCTTGGCATCAAAGAGGATTCTGTGAATTCATAGTAAGAATGCAAGGACCATGGGAAGATGAACCTGAGTTAGAAGCAGCTCAACTTTCCCTGACAACAGCACCAGAGTGGGTAAGATGCATATCTTGCAACAACGTCTTTATGCTCTTCATAGATGAGAGCATAGCCTTATGGGCTTTGAAGTGAAGGCACAGAAGTTGGTTAACCTTGAGGGCTTGAGCGCAAGCCATGTAGGCTTCATGGGCTGTCAACTGTCTGCTTTTAATCAGTTGCTGTAATTCTATGTAGAATCTGTCTGCAAATTCTGCTAGTGTCTCCTTAGGCTTAAAAGCAATATGCATGAATGCATCATTTTTCACTTCCAGGCTAAGGTCACCACCAAACTCATCAATCAGAAGCTGCTTCATATCTTCCCACTTCTCAATGGAGGGTAGTTCTGGCACACCTACCTCTTGGCAGGTCAGGTGTAGACAGGTCAAGATGTGTTCCTTTTTGACGTCATCTGATGCTCTTTGCATGGCAGTTTCATAGATAGTGAGGAAAGCTGCAATGTTCAAGGTTCTGGGGTCAAAGACTTGCTTGAAGGTAGGCTTAAAATGTGCCTCAGGAGTTGGACCACCATTGTTGCTATCAAGTACGTTGATACATGGGGAAAACTCTGCCTCAGATTTGGAGGGGGGTTGTCTAGCCCATAGCTGGCAAACACTTTCTTCAAGGGTGGTAAGAGTCTCAACAGCACAGGCCCCAGTATTGGCAGCTTGAGTGGTCTGCTGTGCATTAGTATCTAGGCGTTGACCTTGGGTGGTCACTATTGTGGAGAGTTCAGCCAGACGTGAAGTAAGGGATGGCTCCACCAAGAGGCAAGGGGCAAATCTATCATTTACAGATTTGATTACTTCATTCATCTCTTGTACGTCTCTATCCAGCTCAGTGTGGTCTCGTTTCAACTGATCCACCTTGTTAGCTAGGGCAATTAATTCCCTAGCGCACTGGATTTGAGGTGCTCCAGATAAACTAGGGCAGCAGCCATCTTCATTGACAACTCCGACTGGACTAGCAGCAGTTGCTATCATTGCATGTAGGGCGGCAAGTTCTTGCTGTAGCTCTGTAACTTGGGTAGTCAGTTCAAGAACCTGGGGGTCAGGTTGAGGCGCCTCAGCAGGACGTCCCTGACTGCAAGTAGTCAAATGTAGTTCTTGGATGGTGTCCTATATTCTCTGTTCCCTATCCACCAAGTCATCAGAAGGGGGAGAGGGCGGAACATCTGGCTTGGGCGTAGATAGCTCATTTACTTGGGTCTGGAGTTTGGCTATGGCAGCAGCAGTGGCTGCTCTCTCTTGCTCAAATGCAGTACTGAGTTCATTAAGGCCTCTAGCAGCAAAGTCCGCTACCTGCTGTAGTTGCTCAAAGGAATATGTACTGAAGGCATTGAGCTGTTGCACAAGTTGCTCAAAGTCAGTGAGATAAGCATTTAAGGTGGAATCCACTTGAGTTTTCCAGGGTTGTTCTAGCTGGTGAAACTTGTGTAGACGTTCTCTCATGTACTCAGGGATAGACTGGTGCATTTGTTCAATAGAATTAACCAAACGGGCCTGGGAGGTGACAGAGTTGCATTGATTATCAGATACCAACAAAAACAGGGAATGGATCCACTGTTGATATGCAGCAAACTGATCCCAGTGCAGAGTAACCGCAGATTGCAGAGACAAGATTTCTTGGATGTGGAGCCCCAACACCATTTGATGGTGGGCCAAGGCAGGCTGCACAAAAGATGATAGCAAGTGTTCAGTGGAGCCAGCTGCTGAGAGGAGATGTTGTGGAAATTGAGGAGCCACAATTAATTTGTAGTATTCAGCCTGACTAAACTGCAACTGAAGGCGAGGGATGGCTCCTTCACAGGCTATCCCAAGGGCTACTGACATGACTTGATCTAAGTCAGGAGTACCCATGGGGTAAGCAACTAGGCAGGGACCATTCCCAAGGTTCAGTATTGTGGGGGTAATAGGCTGATTGGCAATATCTTCCTCAATAGGAGGACTGGTTATTTCAGGTGAAGTTGGCTCTTGTATAGGCGGAGGCAAAGGACCTGAAAACGTGGATGCAAAGGGGATAACCAAGGGGCTTACAGCCCCTGTAGTGAGCACCATTTTTGTCGTGTTCTGAGGCGCGGCACAGACACACAACAAGGAATCCTAACCTTAAGATTGGATTTGTACTAAGTCTTGGTTAGATGACAGGGAAGGAAAATGTGTTTACCTTGCGGCCCTGGAAGAATAATCTCTACTAGTTGTGGCTAGAGAGAGGCGCAGAAGTACAGAAGACACAAAGACAAAAATGTGAATAGAACTTAATTTTATTGGTGAATAAGGAAATGTAATATATAGTGGTTGAGAATACCACAAAACACTACCAGGACGGTAGGATCACTTGCCATCAGCATTAGTGGGGCAAGTGAGTTGCGCAAAGATCAGGAAACCAAACAATTGTATTTCCTGAATAGGCCATCAACTCATTTCAAGTAGCAAAAGCAAAAGCAAAAGCGAGAGATTTGTCCTTTAAATGGCCCACCAAAGGCAAAATTGAAATGCTGTGAATAGCGGCATTCATGACACCGCTCACAAGACTACTGACCATGGTGGCATACAGAAGATGTTAGCTCTGCTACAGCAGCACTGCTTCTGGGAAGGAATGCACACTGACGTAGTGGATACGCTAGCCAACTGTCATGACTGCAACATTGAGAGGCCTAAGGTTGCCAAGTTTCAACACAGACTTGTACGCCCTGGGTTTGCTTTCCACACTGTAGCCATTGACGTAGTGGGCCCCCTGCCAGCTACCAACAGTCACAATAAGTTCATCATTGTGGCAGTTGACCATCTGACTAAATGGGTAGAGGCCAAGGCAATTCCCAACCAATCTGCACTGGTGACAGCCACATTCATCCTGGAGAATATCATATACAAATATGGTTGCCCCCAGATCCTGCTGACAGACAATGGTACCAACTTCACCAGTTATATCATCCCCTGCCTCAACCAACTGATGGGAATCCGTGGGACACTATCCACTTCTTATCACCCACAGACAAATGGCATGGTAGAGCGCACTAATGGGAGCCTGGTCTAGATACTCTGGAAGCTCAGTCATCAACATGAGACTGAATGGGATACCTTCCTGCCTGCGGCCACCTTTGCATATAACATTGGGTACCATCAGGCCACTGGCAAGCCACCCTTTCAACTGCTCTACGGCCAGCAACCAGGACTTCCCCCTTTACCACATTCCTTGGTAAAGCCCAGCCTGGCTGTGTCCCTAGAGGCGTACCTCAACAAGCTGGTTCAAACTCTTATTTGCTTGCAATCAGAGGCCTACACCGTAAACTTAAACCATAAGTTGCAGGACCTATAATAAGCTGCATCCAAACGCCCCGCCTTACCCACTTACCTGGTAGGAGACTCAGTCTACTTCTTCAGCAATAGAGGGTACAGCCACAAATCCAAACTTGCCTCCCTTTGGCAAGGCCCAGTTCAAGTTATCCAGAAGACTGGCCCCAACTCCTATATCCTTAAGGAGCCCCGTTCTGGGCAATTGATCACTAGAGTACACGCCCAGTATATGTGTGCTGCTCTTAGTGACCAAGAGTAAGCCCCAATGAGGACAACAACCCAAAAAAACAAAAGCTTAATTAAAAAATTCCATGGGTTGTTGTCCTGTTTGCAATAGTGTTGCACCAAAATATGAGGAATAAGAATAAACAACAAGGTGTTTATTGGAGACTGACAAGACTCTTCCAGTACTGCATCAACTGTTCTACCACCTGAATGACAGCCAAGAAACACAACTGGTTGCCTACAGATCCACGTAGCCAATGACCAAGGATTGGGCAACAAACCCCCACCTAACAAGACACATGATTGACCCCAACACCATAGCTGCTACCTAGAGACGCCAAGCCATTCTTGACCCTGTTGTCTAATCCAGTGGATGGAAATGTCGCAGATTAAATGGATTAGACATTAAGTTGTCCATCTAGGAATTGAGCAGCAGAACAATTGTGTGATTGCGCTATTGTATCCTGATTCTACTAGTGATAAAGACGTTTAAAACGCCTCTAAAACGGGTGTTCAATTTGCCCTTTCAAATGCGCACAAGGCACAGGCTTCACTTCCAGGATTATAAATAGAACAACAAAGTTATTTATATCTACCTCTTTAAGGAAAGCCACAAGGAAGCGGTTGTTCTCTTGCACGGGATTTTTAGCTGTGCCAATCCACTCTCCTCCATTTGGGAAGTCCTTTTGTCTGTGCCTCCCTGCCTATGGTGGCAATCCCCCTGCCTCACACTATATAAGTGTGATACTATCTAAAGAAATACCAGTTTTGTCTATACACCTTATTATTCTTCTGTCCTTTCAAAGGCTGCCACTATACCATCAACAGGTATAGTAATAAGAATTAGGTCTCTGACTAACTGTTTGTAGAAACTAGCAACCCTTTGCTGCAACTTTTACAACAGTTCTATTCACATTTTTGTCTTTGTGTCTCCACGTACTTTGGCGCCTCTCTAGCCATGTCTAGAAGATATTATTCATTCAGGGCCACTAGTTAATTGCATAGCATTTTCTGCCATTCTAACTAAGACTTAGTATGAATCCAATCCTAAGGTTAGGATTTCCTGTTGTGACTATGTGCTGCGCCTCAGATCACGACAGCCTCACGCAAAGTAGCAACCTCTTGTTGTAAGTCAGCAACTTGGTTTGTCAGAGCAAGCACTTGAGGATCAGGCTGAGGGGCTTTGGGAGGGCAATCCTGACTGCAGGTGGATGCTCTTAACTCTCAAATGGCATCCCAGAGCCTCTGTTCTCTATCTGCTAACTCATCAGATGGAGGAGAAGGCGGGGTAAGTGATTTTGAGGTAGACAGTTCATTTACTTGAGTCTGGAGTTTGGCAATGGTAGCGGCAGTAACAGCCCTTTCTTGATCAAATTCCTTGTCAAGTTTGTGGAGGCCCTTTGCAGCATGGACCACTACTTGCTGTAATTGGTTGAAGGAGTAAGCACTGAACTTGTTGAGTTGCTGCACAAGTTGTTCAAAGTTGGTGAGATAGGCGTTTAGGGTGGAATCTACTTGGGTACGCCAGGGCTGTTCCAGTTGGTGGAACTCATGAAGCCGCTCTCTGACATACTTGGGGATGTACTGGCACATTTGTTCAATGGAGTTGACCAAGTAAGATAGGGAGGTGACAGAGTCGCGCTGATTGTCGGATACTAAGGAAAACAGGGAATGAATCTACTGCTGGTAGGCCGCAAACTAGTCCCAGTGATGAGTGACGGCGGCCTGTAGCAATGAAATCTCCTGAATGTGGAGCCCTAATACCATTTAGTGATGGGCTAAGGCGGTTTGTACAAAGGATGACAATAAGTGTTCAGAGGAGCCAGCTGCTGAGAGGAGATTCTGTGGAAATTGTGGAGCTAAAATCAATTTGTAGTATTCTGCTTGGCTGAACTGAAGCTGGAGGCAAGGAATGGCTCCATCACGGGTTATCCCAAGGGCTACCTTCATGACTTGTTCCAAGTCAGGAGTACCCAAAGGGTAGGCCACTAGACGGGGACCACTCCCAAGGTTTAGCACAGTAGGGACAATAGGCGGGTCAGTGATGTCTTCCTCAATAGGAGGACTGGTAATTTCAGGCAAAGTTGGCTCTTGTATGGGAGGAGGCAAAGGTCCTGAATATGTTGTTGTGAAAGGGATAACCAAGGGGCTTATAGCCCCTGTAGTGAGCACCATTTTTGTTGTGATCTGAGGCGCAGCACAGAGTCACAACGGGAAATCCTAACCTTAGTATTGGATTTGTACTAAGTCTTGGTTAGAATGACAGGAAAGGCTATGTGATTACCTTATGGCCCTGAATGAGTAATATCTGCTAGACGTGGCTAGAGAGGCGCCAAAGTATGTGGAAACACAAAGACAAAAATGTGAAAAAAGCTTAAATTTTATTGGGTATAGAAATTGGGATTATATACTGTGTAGCTTTACCACAAAACAGTACATGGATGGTAGGATCACTTGCACAAGCATGAGTGGGGCAAGTGAGTTGTGCAGAATCAGGAAACTGAACAAT
The DNA here is from genome assembly GCA_014839935.2 of Entomophthora muscae. Classification (NCBI taxonomy): domain Eukaryota; kingdom Fungi; phylum Entomophthoromycota; class Entomophthoromycetes; order Entomophthorales; family Entomophthoraceae; genus Entomophthora; species Entomophthora muscae. The sequence goes on from QTSX02001474.1 coordinate 28,689, forward strand.
TGTATTTCCAAATTTGGAGCCAGCCTCATTTCTAAGGGCAAAAGCAAAAAAGAGAGATTCATCCTCAAAATAACCCACCAAAGGCGAAATCAAAACATTGTGAATGGCAGCATTCACAACAAACCTCAAATCTTTTGTTATAAAGATTTCTGCTGTGTTCTTCTGTATGTTGTCCCCAGGAGCCAAATACAACAGGTCCTAGGATGGTGAAGGTCAGATTTTACAGCGCAATAGAAAAGGGGGCTGTCTAGCATGCACAGTGATGTGGTGTTTATTTTCTAGGACCACATTTTTAATCTGCAAAGGATTAGTGGCTAGTTTGAACTTGTCCACAAAGGTGCTGTTGACAAGTGTGCAATCTGCGCCTGAGTCTAGGAGTGCAAAGCCAGTGTAACTGCAAAAGGGGAAAGGGTAAGACATTAATTTATTGGGATGTCTGGCAATGGTGTATAGTACTGGGTCCTCTGAGGGAACCTGGATCATTGGGCATTGGTCTAGGTCTTTGGGGGTGGTACTTGTTGTTGGGAAAGGCAGGAGTTTGGCAGGGAGAACTTGGCTCACTTAATGCTCTCCCCAGGCTTTTCCCTCATCCTGATTGTCTTGCGCAGTACTGACCCTGAAGTGAGTACAGTTTGACTGTCCATTATTCCTGCTACTGTGGCCATTTGATCCTGAGGGCTTGTGACTTGCACCATTGTTTTTCTTGCTGTGCCAGGTGGAGGACAATTAGTGCAGCCTGATGAGTGAGAGTTCTTGGGTCTTTCTCTCTTTCCATCCTGAGCTTTGTGAAGGGCATTTGGCGTTTGCTCTGTCTTCTCTGCCTCACAGTAGAGACTCAGCAGATTGCTCACTTAGTCCAGGTTGATGTGTCTTGCTATATGCAGCTTGAGTGCATTGTAGTACATGAGGTGTGTGGCTGGGTTGTCAAATGTCATGTCAGAAGGTGCACGTAGACGGAGCTTCTTGTATGTGCAGGTGAGCTCCTTCACTGTGCCAGTCTGGGTCAGGTTCTTTACTTGGCATATGATCATGAGAGCAGTGTTCTTTATTAAAAATCTTGCTAAGAAGTCCCGCTTGAAGGTGTCCCAGTCTTTCTAAGTTTGGTCTTCATGTCATTTGTTGCACCATGTAACTGTGTTGTGTGCAAAGCAGATGGATATCTCTGCTGTCGCGCTTTTTGCATGACAGCGCAACAATTATTAGAGATTATAGGGCACAGGACATTTGCCAGAATACAGTCATATGTGAGGATATGAGTAGTATTGTAGTAGAAGAGCCAAGATTGAGCAGGACCATGCTTATTGCCCGGCAATGGCTTCTGATTGCGCAGAAGCACTTAAGGATTAGGATAAAGGTCAACCAGATTAAGGATAAAATAAATATAGTTCAAAGATTTCTTTTATTGTAAATGGTTTATTCTTCTTATACCTACTACCAGGGTAATCTCTGGGCTGGTAGCAATGTCTTCTAGGACATTCTAACAAGCCCCAAATTTGGGTAATTATTAATCTAGGTTTGGCACTTTGTGCACGTCAACCAATAGAATATCTTCATCTTCACCCAGCACAGGTGATCCTTGCTGGTGTGGAATAATTTAGTTACTTCAGGATTCTTCCTGCTTTCCTAGCGTACTGCAGCTTAATGCTTATTAATGTGACAATTAAGGGAATTTGAGATTATGGGGAATGGAACCCCGCGCTTTGACGCTCGATGTAAAGGTAAGGCGGCGCGGTGGCGCCTGTAATATTTGCCAGGCGGCGCTTGACGTAAAAGTAGTTTGGCGCCTTGGCGCTTAATCCAATTGCTAGGCGGCGCCGCGGCACTTAATAAATACACAAAGCGCCGCAGCGGCGCTTGTTATTGGCTAGTATTAGGCTTAGGTCAGCAGACTACTACTAATCCAATTTGCATGTACTTATACTACCAATTTATGTTATTTGGTAGCTGCAATTCATATCCGCGAGCTCTGTCATAATTAGTGTCATTGTATTTTGTACTACTAATTTATGGATTTGGTTGTAGCAATCCCAATCCGTGAGCTCTGTCATAATTGGCATCATTGCTTGGTCAAAATTCCCAACATCTGCAATCCAGAACCTTTGAGGGCATTTCATTTGCGCCAATTTATTCTGCACTGATTGTATTCATGCATCAGTGTTGTTGTCTTTGGCTCCAGCAAATGACTCCAAGGTGGCACTGTGCAGGCGTTGAGCTACATGGGCGGGCATGATGCTTTTGTCTGTCACATGAGGTGTGAAGAATTGTTGACCAGGGATTGTGGAAAGCTTAATTTATTAGGCGGCTATTGGCAATTAACCAGGGCCAATCAATTACCCTTTTGGAAATTAGTGTCAACTTATCATAAAATTAAATGCATGATTAGTGGCCCATGACATTGTTGCCAAGGATTAATCACGCCACGCCGCTGCCACCTTAAATAATAAGCGCCACAGCACTGCCATTAATTATTCTTGGCTCCAGAGTGCCACTCTAGTTTACATCAAGCGCCGGGGCGCCAACACAATTATTTACAAGCGCCAGAGCGCTGCAATAATTAACACTAAATTGCCGAGGCGCCAGCTTTGAGAGGAAATAACGCCAAGGCGCCAGGGTTGATTCAAATGACCAATTTGACTCCTTGTTAGAACTAGATATGGAAGTGATTGTATGTCTTAAAAAGGATCACTGATTAATGTGCTAGCAGAGGGTGTCCTTGTGCTAGGCATTGTGGGATTGTGCCCTAAAATAGAAGGTTGTCCCTTTTTCCGCCAACCCAACCGGGACTCTACAGTGTGCTGGAATGTCCTAGAAGACATTACCAGTGACTGGTGATTGATAATATGAGAATACCCTATATAAGGCGTTGGTAGTAAATGCCAAGGGGCAGAGTTTTTACCTGCTTGTATAGGACCCAATAAAATTAATTATTACAAATCAAGTTGGTCAATGTCTTTGGAATCTTCACATTCAAAGGCATATAGTGAGTGTGTGCCCCTGCCTCTTAATTCTTCTGTTGAATCTGCTGGTGTACGCCAATTTTCAACACGAGGGGTGGTGATAGATGCTTGGAAGAATCCTTGTGCTGATAGAAGGTTGAAGGCAAAGACCGGTATCACCAAGTTTTGATACAGTAAAAACCCTTTAGGGATTTTGGTACCTGGTGTATAGGGCGTTCAGTCTATGGGGAGGCCAGACATGATTCTTTTGTAGATTGGTTGGCCGCGGCAAGTGCAGACAACAGGTGGGATTTTGAGGGATAAAGTAGGATGGAACCCCTACTTCTGCTACCAATGTCGTAACTGTGCTGTTTTAGCAGAGTTACAAGGGGAAAGTATTTGAAACTAGATAATATTCTTTGTTGAGAGATAAGTATTATATAGTTAATGTGAATTGTGGGTAACCGGAACATGATTGTGTTGATCACTTGGTTGGACGGTGAAGGGGGTAGCTTGATTCTGATAATGAGTCAAGCACCAAATCAAGTTATCCACATAAGAGATTATCATCTGTTCATGTTGTTAGATTTGAAAATTTGAGTTGACTTCCTAGTTTGGCTACAGCTCACTGGGAAGTCAGGTTGTGGGTCACAAACCTGCTTAATTGGAACCTTGTTGGCAGATCTATCCTGCTGTTTTGACACCATCTATTCTAGAGGTGGGTAATCTATACAGATAAGCCACTTTGATATGGTTGAATGGGGTTAGCGATTAATTTAAAATTCAAGTAATCAAATAAAAATTTATTAACTTGTTGAAACAGCAGGATAGATCCGCCAACAAGGTTCTGATTAAGCAGGTTTGTGACCCGCAACCCAACTTCCCAGTGACTTGTAGCCAAACTAGGAAGTCAACTCAAATTTCCAAATCCAACAACATGAACAGGTGATGATCCCTTATTTGGATCCCTTGATTGGCACTTGACTCATTATCAGGATCAAGCTACCCCCATTACCATCCAACCAAGTGATCAACACAATCATGTTCCGGTTGTCCACAATCCACACTAACTATATAATACTTATCTTACAATAAAGAACATTATCTAGTTTTCAAATATTTTTCCCCTTGTAACTCTGCTAAAACAGCACAGTTACGACAAAGTTTGAGTGGTCTATATTTCAGTTTGACATGATTTTGACCCCATCCCACTGAATTCAATCTGTGTACTTTCAAAGATGCATGTATGGGATTGAATGTACGGATGAGCCAAATTGAGCTTTTGGCTTAACAATTACCTTTTAAAATTAAATTACAGGAAAACCAATTCAGTTGAATCCCTTACGGCTTGAGCCCACTTGAGGTGCCATTACATCCAGACAGACATACAGGCTCACTTTTATATATATTAATGGGGAGAGCCACAAGACCATCAGGGGGTGGCACAGTGGTGGGTTCCAGGTAAGGTTTGAAGCAAGGAATAACTTGGGCGGGGATCAGCGATGTCAAATTGGCAGCACTCCTAATTAGGAGATGGTGTCTGTAACTCGACATCTCCATCAGATTGATACATACCATTATATATGTCATGGGGCGACTGATCGAGCACCCCCTCTGTATTGTGAGATATGTTGGCAGGTGAGAGGGGAATCTTGGTTGCAACATCATGGCAGGGAATAGATTGTGGCTCCATAGGGTGCTCTGTAGATAAGGATCGTTATGGGTGGTAAATAAATAATGAATAACTTGGACAGTAACAAAGGTATTGATGATTAGGTTGTTTATTTGGGTATGGAATGTATACCCGATACTTCCGCAGGAGTCTATCGACGTGTTGATGGGAATGGCACGATGGGAGCTGACTTTTGAGGAAAGTTGGTGGTTTAAAATGGCAGAGGAAGGGTGGCTTGGCAAGATGCATTTGGAATTGTAAGCCGTTTAAAAGAGGTGCGGACTAGATTTTTCTGGATGAGGGGTGGGGTTCTCTAAATGGGTTGGAGCCATGTAGGCCTTTTTATTGGTGGAGGGGAACTGGGGCGGGCAAGATTTTCTGCATCGTCAGACAGAAACGGCTTGGCGAACTGGTGTGGCTGGAACGGACGAGGATGGAACTGGAGTTTGCGGGCTGCTAAATAAAGAGGCGAGCACCTGTTATGGTACTCATGCTGAATTCCGAGTTGGATGCCACGTGGGGATACCTGGAGTGGAAAATACAATTCTAGGAATTCGAAGTTGGCAATGCACCATGCGGTGATACTCGTGGTGGCGAGCAGCAAGTAGAGCGGGTCCGGCCAGCTACCGGCTTTGGGTCTTTCGGTTCAAAGATTTATTTTAGAATATTTAAATGTTAATTAAATCCCGCTTTGGCTGGAGCGGCCTAGAGCCGGAAGCTAGCCGAAGCATCCCTAGCAGCAAGGTTATACTAGCAGCAAGGTTATATGAGAGCCCAGAAAGTTTCCGTGATTATTGTAGCTGGGGAAATCAACTGGAAAGGGACGCCGTAATGAACAGATCGATATCACGGCTGGCGTGTGGATTCCGCAACTCGGCGCGATGGGGATTTATCAGCACCGCAACCTGAACCATTTCACCTAATCTAGACTAGTTTTCTATGATGTAAATGTGAAATCGGTTCGGGAAACATCAAATGGGATTGGCTGAATCCACAGCCCAAGGTAATTTGATCAACTTGTGATTTCACTGCTATTGGTTTAAACCAGGAAGAGGGATCTGCTGATCCTTACTGTAAATGCCTTTAGAGATGGTCAGTAGCTGCAACGGCATTAAAGTTGGGTGGCTCTTTTACAGGTTGATCTGTTTGGCTGTGTTATGGGGTATGGTGTGCTTAATTAATGAGCGAAGTAATCTGGGGCGGTGCAGTTTGATACTTGAATAAAATTCTTTATATATTAGTTACATATGCAATTGATTTTTAAAATTGTTCGTCAAATGTGCGCAATGGTGATTGGTTCGCTTATGAAAGAAATTCAAAACTGATTAAAGCTATTGATTGACATTATGCCTCGGAGAAACATGATTGCGAATGGCTGAATTGAAGATTTGAAATGTGCGGCGAGTGTAGGGATGCTTCGGCTCAGCCCCGGCTAGACTCCGGCTCTGGGCCGCTCCAGCCAAAGCGGAATTTAATTAACATTTAAGCATTTTAAAATAAATCTATAACGCAGAGACTTGTAGCCAGAAACTGGCCGAAGCAGCCCTAGGCGAGTGTTGGCCCGCTATGGCAAGTCAAATATTGGCTCAATGATTGGCTGGGATGGGAGGCAGTTATTTTGATGGGATTTCTAATCGAATGGGTAGTGCGATAGCTTAGCTGGAGGATTGAGGGCTACTATGGCACCACTCAGATTAGCTCAATGCATGACAATTTATAAAGCTTCTCTTTAAATATTAAATCATGATTAGAATTATGCGGTGCTTAGAATAGATAAATAAAGACTTCTTTTTACGGCAAGTCAAAAACCGTACCAAGCAATAGATTATCGTGAGTTTGATTGGCTGGGCAGATTAGAGGAGCTAAGCAGCGGAGTTGATTAGGTGACGGTTGGATTGAAATCTAAGGATGTAATGCCGTTTAAACGTTTGGCGAGGGCCTATAAGTAGATTAGATTTACGTTGAGGATTGTAGAACATGGAGATGGACAACAAAGCCGAGTTCGTCAAGAAGCACGAACACGTAGAAGTAGCGGACGAGATTCCTCCCGAGCTGGAGTCTCTTCTGCATACAGACACAAAGAAAGGATTAACTGATGCCGAGCACAAATCTAGACTGGAAAAGTTTGGCCCCAACGAGCTGGCCGAAGTCAAAACCAACAAGCTGCTCAAGTTCATTGGATACTTCACTGACCCCATCGCCATCCTTATTATAATTGCCTTAATTTTCTCTGCTATTGGGAAAGACATTGCCAACTGCATCATCATCGGTGTGCTGCTACTTCTTAATGCGGCTATCGGATACTCCATGGAGGCTCAGGCCGAGTCTGCGCTTGATGCCCTCAAGTCTTCCTTGGCCCTCAAGACAAAGTGCTGGCGTAACGGAGAGTTGGTTGAGGTTGACACTGTGGAGCTTGTTCCTGGCGATATCATTGTTCTGCGTCTTGGCGATATCGTCCCTGCCGATTGCCGCCTGTTGGGTATTTCCGTAACTGGTGAGACTTCCGATGCTGGGTTGCAGATTGATCAATCCGCCCTTACAGGAGAGTCTCTCCCCGTGGTCAAGAACAAGGGCCAAGTCGCTTACTCATCGTCGATTGTGAAGCAAGGCCAGATGATGGCAGCGGTAACCAAGACGGGTGGCGACACCTTCATTGGACGTGCTGCCAACCTGATCAGCAACACTAACGAGCAAGGCCACTTCCAGAAGATTATTGGTCAGATTGGTAACTTCTTGGTTATCGTGACTGTGGTGATGGTGATGATTCTGTTCATCTTCCTGATGGTCAAGCATCAAGCCGACGATACCATCTTGCGCATCCGCCAAGTGGTTGTATTGACAGTAGCCGCTATCCCCGTAGGCCTCCCCACTGTCCTTTCCGTGACGATGGCGGTAGGTGCTAAGCAGCTGGCCGCCAAGCAAGTCATTGTCAAGCGCCTGACTGCTGTTGAGGAGATGGCCTCGGTATCCATTCTATGCTCTGACAAGACCGGCACCTTGACTCTCAACCAGCTGACTTTTGACGACCCCTGGCTGATGGAGGGCTTCACCAAGGAAGATATCCTTCTCTACTCGTTCATCTCCTCTGAGCCTGGTGCCAACGACCCCATCGAGAAGGCGGTGCGCACCGCAGCCCAGGCCGACGTTCCCCGCCTCCAGAACCAGCGTGGTCATGAGATCCCAGGCTACCACGTCACCTCGTTTGTCCCCTTCAACCCTACATCTAAGCGTACTCAGGCCACCGTCACCGATCTAGAGACCAACGAGACTTTCCTTGTCTCCAAGGGTGCTCCCCCTACCATGATTAACCTGGTCGGAGGTAACAATGACGCCATCCACGCCGTCAACGATCTTGCTGGACGTGGTCTTCGTGCTTTGGGTGTTGCCCGCACCTACCCCGGTAAACCTGATGACTGGCACCTGGTTGGCATGATCTCTCTGCTCGACCCTCCCCGCCCCGATTCCGCCGACACGGTAAAGAAATGCCAACAGAACGGAGTCCAGGTCAAGATGATTACTGGTGATCAGCTCATCATTGCCAAGGAGGTTGCCCATCGCCTTGGCATGCAGCGTGCTATCCTCGACGCCAACAAGCTGGTTGAAAAGGGAGTTGACGAAGAAACCATCACCCTTCGCTGTATGCGCGCAGATGGGTTTGCCCAAGTCATCCCCGAGCACAAGTATCGCGTTGTTGAGCTACTCCAGAACAAGGGCCTTCTTGTGGGCATGACGGGTGATGGCGTCAATGATGCTCCTGCGTTGAAGAAGGCCAATGTCGGCATTGCTGTGCACGACTGCACTGATGCTGCTCGCTCTGCTGCAGATATCGTGCTGCTCGCCCCCGGTCTTTCCACGATTATTGACGGCATCACTACTTCCCGTGCTATTTTCCAACGTATGCGCTCCTATGCCCTTTACCGGATCACCTCCACCATCCACATTCTGATCTTCTTCTTCATCATCATCCTTGTTGAAGAGTGGCACATGAACGAAATCCTGCTGATCCTAATTGCCGTCCTCAACGACTTGGCAACAATTGTCATTGCGTTTGACAATGCCCAGGTCAGCCAGCGACCTGACAAATGGCGCATTGGCCAGCTCATCTTCCTGTCCACCCTTCTCGGGTCTCTGTTGACGATGCTCTCCTTTGCCCATTACTACATCTCTATTGACGTTTTCGGAATTGACCAGCACGCAGTTGGAGGCAAGCTACAGTCAATCATGTACCTCCACATCTCCTCTGCTCCCCATTTCGTTATCTTCTCTACCCGTCTTGCTGGCTACTTTTGGGAATCTCTTCCCTCGTGGTTCTTCTTCACTGCTGTCATGGCTACCCAAGTATTTGCCACTCTGCTTGTCATCTTTGGTATCCCTGGCTTCATTGAAGGGATTGGACCTGGTGGTGGCTTTGCTGTCCTGGGCATCTCTCTTGCCTTCTTTGTCTTCCTTGATCTGATCAAGGTCTGGGTATTTAAAATCTGGTCCTTTGAGCTTACCGCCACCTTCTGGCCCACTCCTTCTCGCCGCTCCAAGCTCGCCCTACGCAAGCAGCAAAAGATTGACCACGCCCGCCTCACCATCAATGTCGAAAAGGTCAAGAAGGTCCTACACACCATGGAGGCCATCAACCATTTCACTTGCCCCTAATACATTCCACAGCAATCATTTCCCTGATACACATTAAACATTTCAAATAAACTCCAATTTCCACTATAAATTCCAAACTAAACCTTCCCAATATACATCACAAGGTTATTTTTCACCAATCTTTTTCAAATTTTTCATTTCCTTAAAGTACATTCTTCCAATCAAATAATGCTTCGGAGTAACTTTAAAACTAACCTCCAATCAAATAATGCTTCGGAGTAACTTTAAAACTAACCTCCAATCAAATCATGCTTCGGAGTAACTTTAAAATTAACCTCCAATCAAATCATGCTTAGGCATAACTAAAACCAACCACCAATCAAATAATGCTGTGGGGTAACTTTAAAATCAACCCTGCACTAGTAAACATCATCAGAGCCCCCACATCTCACTAAGGTTGCGGGGCTGCTTTCGGTCCCCTAATTCAGCCTGGCACCTCAAAGCTAGCGAGCCTAGATCCAAAATGGCAGGTCGTAATTATCAACCCATGTCACATAAAGGCAAGGTTAATTGTTTCGCATACGGCATGCAAATTGAATGGGGGTGAAGCAATTCCTCCATACTGGTCCAAGCACACACTTTAAAATGGCTCCATCATGCTGAACCCTCAGTACGGACATGACCAAGTGCATAATGTACCCAGGCCAAGCTAAACCCCAAATTACCACCAACCCTTAAATTTTGAAGCGCATCCAAGCCCAACCTATCCCGGACTTGCCAGTAACCTTCAATGCGGCCATTGGCTGGGTTCAATTAAGGTTTTGCGGTACAAAGTAAACCCAGAGTATCATCAAACTTGGCCATGCGGGCTTAGAGAGGTAGATTGGCTCTTTAGACCAGGTTGAACGTGAACTTTGATCATGTTAAACCTTATCAGATAACATTTACAAAAACCAAGGGAGTTCAAGGGAAAAATAATCCTAAACCATATAGGCCTATTTCTAAAATCTAATGATAAACTGGCTCAAGCCAAAGCTAGTCAACTTTGAGACTAAGGTATTACAAGGCTGCATATCCAACCCTGATATCACCATGCCAAAAACACTCAAAAAGAGTTTTCCCCTTGGAGAGCTAACCCAGCAGTTTTGAAGGGAATACCTTTTTAAAAATCAAATACCTGCTAACCAGAATAGAATAATTAAAAATCAACAAATCCTTAAGGAAAAGACTGTATAGGATTCAAAAGGCTTAAAAATAATTATAGCCAAGGGTATTGCAAGCAGTATAATAATTAGGGGCAGTTATTTCTTTACCTGGCGACCTGATTGACATCCCTGCCACCATATTATCTCACAGTACATCTTAGTGCTAAACCTGTCACCCCATGATGAATCTAGCATCAATTCCTCTTGATTCTCTTAATCTAGCAAAATATCTTACTTTACTATAAGGAGCAAGTCCAATGTCACAAACTTGCCTAGTACAGGTGTTTCAATCATGACTCTGGGACCCCTGTCAAATCTCCTGGATCTAGCATCCTTCAAATTTTTCCTCAATTTGCTTAGCCTTAAAGCTAATACAAATTAGGCTAAATTAAGCTTAGCCCATAATTAGAAAATATCCTGATTCATGTACTGCTGCTGTGATACATCTGCTCTTCAGAGGCCATCAGAGTGTGCTCTGGATCAAAGCCAAGGAACCAACTGAGTTGGGGTGCTATCATTAAGCTGTACAAGTCCTAGTGTTAGGATAATATGATTGGCTTACAAAAATGAAACCTCTTCTAGAACTTTTCCTAGCAGCATCCTTGTATCAGCACTGGTGCAACTGAACCAACAATAGTCCAGTATTTAGATTGGGCAAGACAACAGTCCAATAAAAAAGATAAGGATAGGGATAAGATGATGTTTACTTAAGAATAGCGTGATTAATATACTCTATTGAGAAGCCACAAGTCCCCCAGGGGGTAGCACAGTGGTAGGTTCAACATAAGGTTTGGGTTGGGAATAACTTGAGCGAGGGATCAGCGTGTCAAATTAGCGGCGCTCCCAATTAGGAGATAGCACCCGCAATTTGATATTGCCATCAGATTGATCCATACCATTATATATGTCATGAGGCGACTCATTGAGCACCACCTCTGTATTGTAAGATACGTTGCGGGTGGGGAGGTAATATTGGTTGCAACAACCCCCCTTGCCCCTGTTTATTGTCAGGCATCAGGATTGAAACTGTGGAAGTTCTGAAAAGGTATGCACAACAAGGTTTTGTGCAGGGATGATACAACAGGGGTGCAAGCAATCATAATAGAGTCTTTTGGTGTTTTATTGGGCGTCTTCAAGCTGATATGTGTGGTTGCCATAGACAGCAGCAACCTTGAAGAGTCCAAGTTGATTGGGTTCAAGCTTTGCAGAGTTAGGATTGAGGGCATAGACAGGATCATCCATAGCATATCTTGCTTTGAGATGTTTACTTGCCCCCTTCATCCACTTTTTTTATCTTGCGGGCTGTAGTAAATCCCAATATTCATGCATGATTGATTTTGCCTTTGATGGAATTGAATTTTGAGTGCAAACTCCTTCAATTCCCTTTCTCTCCTTGAAATAGGGTTCACTCCAGATTGGGTGAAGAACTCATTTACATTCTGACTGGTGTTGTAACTGTGCTGTTTTAGCAGAGTACACGGGGAAAAATATTTAGAAGATAGATAATAATCTTTATTGAGAGATAGTGATTATATAGTTCATGTGAATCAAGGATAACAGGAATAAGATTGGTGATCACACGGCTGGATGGAAGAAGGGGGCGACTCGATCCTGATAATGAGTCAAGCGCCAAATTGAGGTATCCACCATGAAAGATCATCATCTGTTCATGTTGTTGGATTTGGTAAAAAAGTCAACTTCCTAGTCTGGCTTTGGGTGGCCGGATAATCAGATTGTGGGTCACAAACCCGCTTGGTTGAAACCTTGCTGGCGGGTCAAGCCTGCAGTTTTGACACCCCCCCGGCTGAAGGTCATCCTCCTCTGGGTCAGGTTGTCAGGGAGGTTTTCAGGAGCCCGGGCGCTGTATTGAACCAGTTGTTGTTCAGTGGCAGGCAGGGCGGTCTCCCGTTGTTTCTGTCTTGCTTTGCAGGGTTGTAGGCAATCATGGTGTAGGGTCTTGTCTTGCTTACGTTTTCCAAGCCCTTGCACAAGGTAAGTGCTATTGTCGTTTACCTTCAGAATGATTGCTGGCCCTACTTTTTCAGGTTGCAACTTGCTCTTGTCAACGTTTATGACCCATACTTTGTCCCCAACTTCATGTCTATTGTGGATGGGAACAAATGTCTTTTGTAAGTGTTCCTTTTCTTTGGCTGCTTGCTTGCTGTTGGCATCTATTACTTGAGGATCTGAGCGAGAGGGACCTGACTTGGAATTTCCAGTTTGGGTCCTGTCAGTGCTTGAATGATATTTGGCTGTGTGCCGTATACCAGTTCAAACAGGCTTTTCCCAGTGGATCTGTTCACTTGGGTTTGGCACACAAGTAATGCAGTTGGTAGCTGCTTATACCAGTCTTCAGGTCTCCTGGCGGTGAGTTTGGCTAGGGCTTGCACGAGGCTACCATTAAGCTGCTCTAAGCGTCCATTGGCCTGTGGATGGTATGGTGTTGTGATGGTGTGTTTAATCCCATTTTTGGTGAGGTACACGTTGGTGTCTTTGGAGGTCAATTCTTTGCCTCCATTGGTTATCAAGAGTTCTGGCTTTCCAAACCTGCTGATTATTTCCTTGCCAATGAATTGTCGGACATTGTTACCGGTGTGTGTTTTCACCACTTGGGCTACTGGCCACCTTATCGCAAAATTGATGGCTGTGATGATGTATTTTTTGTTGTTGTGCTTTCCTGGCATAGGGCCCACAATGTCTAGAGCCCATACCTTGAACGGTAGTTGGGTTTGAATGGGGAGTACAGATTTAGGCGGGGTTTTGCTTCTGGCAAACTTTTTGCAGACCTCGCACTGTTCTAGCACTTCCTGGACATTGCGGTATAAGGTTGGCCACCAGGATTTATGTTTCAGGAATTTGTATAGATTTTAACTCTTAGTATGTCCAAGATCTCTGTGATAGCAAAGAATGGTATCAACTCGCTGATGTATGGGGATGTAGGGAATTGTCGTACCATCTGTCATCTTTCTGTGAAGGGTCCCGTATACGTCAGCAAAGAGGTGTTCATTCTTGATGACTGTTTCTTTGATGATGTCGGTTGTGCCCGCAGGGAGTCCTTTGTCTTTTTTACGTAGCACTAAGAGAGGCCAGTCTGGGTCAAGCCCATTCTCTCCTCTTGAAGCACAGACATATAGCCGGGACAGGGCGTCTGCCATGGCAAGCTCGGCCCCAGGTTTATAATGGATGAGCATGTTAAATCTCTCTAATAGTTCCATCCACTGCGCTTGGCGGCGCAACAGATTTGCTTGAGTCTTGAAATAGATGAGCAACTTGTGATCGGTTAGTGCTGTGAATTCTTTCTGCTGTTCTAGGTAACAGTGCCATTTGACTAGACAGTGCACAATAGCCAGCAGTTCCTTGTTGTGGATAGGGTATTGTCACTTGCCATCTGTCAGTTTTTGCAATTTGTAGGCTACAGGCAGGAAGTCACTTACACTATTCTTGATTTGTAGTTCTCCCCCAATGTATGCATCTGAGGCGTTGGTTTTCATCTGGTATTCCCCGTCTTGTTTGGGGGTATTGTAGGATGCGAGCTGTCATGAGCTTTTCTTTGAGGCATCTAAAGCAGAGGTCACGTTGGGGGGTCCACACAAACTTAGACTTAGCACCTGTTATGGCGGACAAGGGGGCAGTCAAGACGCCACAGTTGGGTATGAAGCGTCATACATAGGCCACCATTCCCAAAAAGGTGCAGAGTTCTGACTTGTCCTTGGGGGGTGGCATCTTGCAGATGGCCTGTATCTTTTGACTGTCAGTTTTGATGCTGTCTTTTGAGACTATGTGTCCCAAGAAGGGTAGTTGCTCCCAGAAGAACTGGCATTTGGAGGGTTTGGCCAACAGTTTGTGTTGTGCCAAGGTCGCAAAGACCTCTTCCAGGTCTTTGTGGTGCTGTTCCACCGAGGGCTGTAGACAATAATATTGTCCAGGTATACTAGGGCATGTTTGCCTATGTGTGGCGCAAACACTTTGTTCATGAAGGTCACAAAGGTGGATGGGGCATTGGTCATGCCAAAGTTGAGTACCACACATTTGTAGGAACCATATTTAGTGTGGAATGTTGTTTTGGGGATGTCTTCCTCCTTGATACAAATCTGATTGTAGCCTGCAGTTAGATCAATCTTGGCAAAGACAGTGGCTCCTCCCAAGGCATTGAAGAGGTTGTCAACCAGTGGCAGCGGGTAACGGTTCTTAATAGTGACTTTGTTTAAAGCGTGGTAGTCTGTGACCAGGTGTAAGGTACCGTCCTTTTTAGCCACAAAGAATACAGCAGCCCCAATGGGAGACTGTGAGGGGCGGATAAGTCCTTTTTTCCAATGCCTCCTTGAGATAGGCGCATAGGGCGCCGTCCTTGTTTGGGGTCAGCCTGTAGATGGGGCGTGCCTTGGGTACAGCCCCCTTGAGTTGGATGGAGCGTTGGATATGCTTCTCAGGGGGCAGCCCAGGTAACGCTTCCTTAAAGATTTCTGGATGGCAGGCCACAATGTTGCAGTCCTGAGGCGTGGAGGTATCCTGGTGGTCTTTGAAGTGTATGATCTCATACTGACAGGAGTCCCAGTCAATTGCCTTTAGATTTTCCTTCTTGTCCAGGGTCTCTGTGATGCGTACAAAGACGTGGTCATGTAGGAGTTGGTCCACAGAGTCAGGGTAGATCTGGTGGTTGACGCCTTCACTCTTGATGGTCAACACAGTGGTTGCCCATTCTATGTGAGGGGTGTTCTTACGCAGCCAGTCCAGTCCCAGTACAATGTCAAACTTTGGAAAGTCAATGACAGGGCCTTGGATGGTGGAGTGGAGGTTTTCAAGCATGACAGAGAAGGGGGCAGTTTCCCTTGTCACGGCAATGTGGTGTTATCATCCAGGACCACGTTTTTAATCCGCAAAGGATTAGTGGTCAGCTTGAACTTATCCACAAAGCTACTGTTGACTAAGGTTCAATCTGCGCCCGGGTCCAGGAGTGCTGAGCCTGTGTAACTGCAAAAGCGGAAAGGGTAGGACATCAATTTATTGGGATGTCTGGTGATGGTGTATAGTACCGGGTCCTCTGAGGGCACTTGGATCATTGGGCATTGGTCTACGTCCTCGGGTCGGTATTCATTGTTGGGTGAGTCAGGAGTTGCATGAGGAGAGCTTGGCTTGCTTAGTGCTCTCCCTGGGCTTTTCCCTCATCTTGGTTGTCTTGGGTGGCGGTGACACGGAAATGGATGCAATTTGACTGGCCATTGTTTCCATTTTCATGTCCATTTGAACCCATGGGTTTGTGGTTGGCGTTATTCCCGTTGCCTCCAGGAGGTGGTTGAGCAGAGCGCCCACTCAGATGGGAATCCTTGGGTCATTCTTGTTTCCCAGTCTGTGCCTTGTGCAGAGCGTTGGATGTTTGTTCCGCTTTTTACGCTTCACAGTACAGGCTTTGCAGGTTGGTCACCTGATCCAGGTTCACATGTCTCATCACATGCAACTTGAGGGCGTCGTAGTACACAAGGTGTGTGGCTGGGGTGTCAAAGGCCATGTTAGATGGAGCACAAAGACAGAGTTCCTTGTAGGCGCAGGTGAGTTTTTTAACAGTGCCTGTCTGAGTCAGGTTTTTTACTTGGTGTATAATCATGAGCGCTGTATCTTTAAGCACAAACCTTGCCAGGAAATCTTGCTTAAAGGTATCCCAGTTCTTGTCAGTGTGCTCTTTGTGCCACTTGTTGCACCAAGTGCCAGCATCATGGGTCAAGCAAATGGAAATCTCTGTGATCCAAAATTGCTGTGGGCATTCCATCTGATCCAGCTTGCTCTGGGCAGACTGGATCTATGCAGCGGTGTTGTCGTCGTTGGCCCCGGCAAAAGGTTCCAAGGCGCCGCTGCAAAGTCTTTGTGCTACATAGGCGGGCATGGTGGTTTTGTCAGATGGTTGCGGCATTGAGGAAGATGCCTGAAAGAACCCTTGTGCAGACATGGCGTTGAAGGAAGGTAGCGGGATCACCATGTTTTGGTAGAGGACAAAACCATCAGGTATCTTGGTACCAGGAGTATACGGAGTCCAGTTGGGCGGAAGGCCAGACATGATTCTGTCAAGGATTGGTTGGCCGCGGCGTGTGCAGGCAACAGGCGGAATTTTTCAAGATAAGGTAGGATGGATAACCTATCTGTGCTACCAATGTCGTAACTGTGCTGTTTTAGCAGAGTTACACGGGGAAAATATTTAGAAGATAGATAATAATATTTATTGAAAGATAGTGATTATATAGTTCCTGTGAATCAAGAATAACAGGAACAAGATTGGTGATCACACGGCTGGATGGAAGAAGGGGGTGGCTCAATACTGATAATGAGTCAAGCGCCAAATTGAGGTATCCACCATGAAGGATCATCATCTGTTCATGTTGTTGGATTTGGTAAAAAAGTCAACTTCCTAGTCTGGCTTTGGGTGGCCGGATAATCAGATTGTGGGTCACAAACCCTCTTGGTTGAAACCTTGCTGGCGGATCAAGCCTGCAGTTTTGACACTGGTGACATGAGTAAATCCTCAACCCACTTATGAGAGTGGCCAGTGATCTATCTGTCCTTCTGCTGTTTTGTGATAAGCAATTGTCATATAAGAATCATTTAGATTCACCCAATAAAATTAAGTTCTATTTACACTCTTTCTTTGATTTATTTTTGTACTTCAGTGCCATCTCCCTAGTCTTGCCTAGAGGAGATTTCTTATAATTATCATTCCTAGGGCCTTACATATATACCCAATCCTACCTTTAGGATTTCCTGTTGTGTCCCTTGGCCTCGCTCAAGTACACAACACAGGCTTTCACACACCATTGGATTAGTGATGGGGTAGTTGTAAGGGTTTTTATGAAACAGTGCACTATAACCTTATCTTGTCTACTCCAGTCAAACCATAAGGAGTTCTAAAGGCTAGGGTACTGGGACTGAATCCTGTACCACGGTTGATTCTAGATTGTAAGTGTTGTAAATTGTGTTATTCATGTTATTTCAACATGGCCTTCAAATATTGATCCATGCAAAGACTTGGTTGGTTTTGCCTTCAATTTTGGAAATTGTTCACCTTTCTTAAATAAGTTGGCATCACTTTCCACCCATTCCCAATTATCCTACCTGCACCTGACTAATCCTGGTACCAGTTCAGCTTGGAATGACCTCATCAGCCACACTGTCTACCTAGTGAATGATCAATGTGCCCAGTCTACTATTTAAGTAGAATCACTTCTCCTAATAAAGACAAGTTTATCCAAATTTGTGTTGGCTTTTGTATTCTTCAAGCCTTTTCATTTCCTTTTTGCCATGAGGAAATCCCCATCTTGTGTTCCAGGAAATTACAGTATGTGCTCTTAATTTTTCCCTGAAGGCTAACCCAAGGCTATCTTCAAACCTCAAACCTTTTGTAATAAAGGTTTCCTGCCATGACCTCTTGTGTCAGGAATAAATTCTTCATTTCTCCTGACAACAACAAGGAAATCCTGGAAATTCCAGGATCTGTTAAATCTTCTCTTGATTGGAATTTCCCTTCAGTACCTAGAAATGGGTTATTAGAAGGTAGTATTTGTTCTATATTACCTTTTGGTGATATAATATCCAATCCAGTGCCCTTCTTCCCGGTGATTACGGGG
Source organism: Entomophthora muscae (assembly GCA_014839935.2). Taxonomy (NCBI): domain Eukaryota; kingdom Fungi; phylum Entomophthoromycota; class Entomophthoromycetes; order Entomophthorales; family Entomophthoraceae; genus Entomophthora; species Entomophthora muscae. Next base: position 46,699 of record QTSX02001474.1, read on the forward strand.
ATTGAACCTGGATCTTCTCGCGTGTTGTTGGATCACCTAGACAACATTAGTACTTTGAATTTGAACTTACCTCTGCCAGTACGCAAAATGACTGCCTGTAGCCAATCAGATGATGTGACAGGACCAGGAGAATGAAAAATCAATTTAACTTTGAACATTGTTAATGTTAAGAAGATATTGAGCTCTGTACTTGAATTCAATCAAGTTAAACATGAAGTATCCTCTTCTGGTGTTGCTGTTGCACACCAGAAGCGGCCCCAAGCTGTTGCTTCTCCAACAGCTGGGGTAAATGACACCCAGCTGTTTGGAGAAGCCCCAGCAGGGGCCAGTTATATTTTTAAATAATCTTTTTTTAAAAATTTAAATCAAAGTTCCCCCTGCCAATTTCCCCCCCAAATTCCCCAATATTCTCCAAATTCCCCTTGAAAGCTTCCATTTAAACAGCACTTGACAGTCTATAAAAAGGCTCCATTGGTCAGTGTGTTTGATTGTTCAGTTAATAAATTCAATTTACCAACCTAGATGATTTTTCTTTTGCCTGCTCTCAAATCCTGAAATCAAACACCATGATGCTACCCAAGTCATCCCAATGGGGACCATTTGGGTATAAATGGTTGTTTTGGTTGCTCCTTGTACAGTCCCTTACTGCAAGCCTTTCTTTTGGAACCAGAGCAGATTCTGGTTTGCCTCCTCCCAATTACTTGGACAAGTTGTGGCGCCAAGTGGTACCAGGTGTATGGTACACCGCCACTCCACTGTCATCAAATCCCCCAATCAAAGAGGAACCACAGGTCATGGGGGCCAGTCTGCCCAGTCCTTCTTTATTTCATCCCATGGCTTCTGTTTTCCTCCTAGGTTATCTTGGAGCTTACTTCCTGTTGGGAAGATTTAATCCCCTTTTGGGTCAATATCGTTTTATTGGAGAATTGTTCCATATGGGGATGGTCTCCCTTCCAATTGGATCTCTAATCACCGGATTGAACCCATCCACGGCCATACACCTTTTGGGTGGTATGTTTCCGAGCAGATGGGTTCCTGACATCTTGGATGTTGTCCCCAAGAGCCAAACATGGCAGCAGTGAACAGAGATAGAACTTGTGGCTTATCTTCAGGTAAGTTGAAGTCCTAGAAGGTACTAATGGGATGTAGTGATAGCACATCAGGAGCATTTAGTAACTAATCATAGCCAACAACCTGGCCTCTAGACACAATTTATGGGGAGAGCAGTTAAGTTGGATACCAACAACTGGACAGGATCTTTATGAGAGACATCCAAGATCCCTGGGTAGAGGTAGGGTTTGTTGCAACCTATCAAGGGAGGATATCAGCTCTAATAATGTGCATTTGGGAAACTTGTATAATATCTGAGAGTCTAAGATGGCTTGAGAGCCAGGGAGAATGGTCACAGAAGAAGTGGCCAGCAGTGGAATCCCTTTCAGATGCATGGCAGACCATAGGAGGGCACTTCATGTTGGACAAATGGTGTTTTAAATACCACTACTTGCCATGTGTCAATTTTGCCCTTGGTGGGCCATTTCAAAGACAAATCTCTCACTTTTGCTTTTTCCTCTCAAAATGAGTTGATGACTGAATCAGGAATTCAATTGTTTGGTTTCTTGACTCTGCACAACTCACTTGCCCCACTCATGCTGGTGGATAGTCATCCTACCATCCTGGTAGTGTTTTGTGGTATCATCAACCACTATATATTCCATTTTCCTATTCATCAAAAAAATTAAGTTCTATTCACATTTTTGTCGTCATGTCTCCAGTACTTCCGCGCCTCTCTCTAGCCACAACTAGTAGAGATTATTCTTCCAGGGCTGCAAGGTAATCACATAGCCTTCCCTGTCATCTAACCAAGACTTAGTAAAAATCCAATTCTAAGGTTAGGATTCCCCGTTGTGTGTCTGTGCTGCGCCTCAGAACACAACAAAAATGGTGCTCACTACAGGAGCTGTAAGCCCCTCAGTTATCACTTTTGCATCCACGTTTTCAGGTCATTTGCCTCTGCCTATACAAGAGCCAACCTCACCTGAAATTACCAGCCCTCCTATTGAGAAAGATATTGCTGACCCGCCTATTGTCCCTACTGTACTGAGCCTTAGGAATGGTCCCTTCCTAGTTGCTTACCCCATGGGTACCCCTGACTTAGAACAAGTCATGGCGGTAGCCTTGGGATAGCCTGTGAAGGAGCAATCCCTTGCCTTCAGCTGCTGTTCAGTTGGGCTGAATACTACGAATTAATTGTGGCTCCTCAAATTCCACAGCATCTTCTCTCAGCAGCTGGCTCCGCTGAGCACTTACTATTGTCCTTTGTGCAGCCTGCCTTGGCCCACCATCAGATGGTGTTGGGGCTCCACATCCAACAGATCTTGTCTCTACAAGCAGCGGTTACTCATCACTGGGACCAGTTTGCTGCCTACCAACAGTGGATCCATTCCCTGTTTTCCTTGGTATCTGACAATCAGCGCAACTCCGTTACCTCCCAGACCTGTTTGGTTAATTCTGTCAAACAAATGCGCCAGTCCATCCTTGAATACGTCAGGGAGCGTATACACAAGTTTCACCAGCTAGAACAACCTTGGCAAACTCAAGTAGATTCCACCTTAAACGCTTATCTCTCCAACTTTGAACAACTTGTGCAGAAGCTCAATGCATTCAGCACATATTCATTTGAGCAACTACAGCAGGTTGCAGACTTTGCTGCTAACAGCCTTAAGGAACTCAGTACAGTGTTTGGTCAAGAGAGAGCTGCCACTGCCGCTGCTATAGCCAAACTCCAGAGTCAAGTAAATGAATTATCTACACCCAAGAGAGATGCTCCGCCCTCTCCCCCTTCTGATGACTTGGTGGAGAGAGAGCAGAGAATATGGGATGCTATTCAAGAGCTACATACAACTTCTTGCAGTCAAGGACGCCCTACTGAGGCCCCTTAACCTGACCCTCAGGTGCTTGAGTTAACTGTTCAAGTTGCTAAGCTACAGCAAGAACTTGTCGCTCTACACAAGATGATGGCAAATGTTGCTAGTCCATTTGGGGCTGTTGACAAAGATGGTTGCTGCCCTGGCTTACCAGGAGCCCCTTGAATCCAATGCGCTAGGGAACTAATTGCCCTAGCTAACGAGGTGGATTGTCTAAAGAAGGACCATACTGATCTGGATAGAGATGTACAAGAGATGAATGACGTGATTGACTCTGTGAATGATAGGTTTGCCCCTTGCCTCTCAGTGGGGCCATCCCTTACCTCTCAACTGGCTGAGCTCTCCACAGTAATGACCTCCCAAGGTCAACGCCTAGACATTACTGAACAACAGACCACTAAAGCTGTCAATACGGGTTCCTGCGCTGTTGAGACCCTGACTACCCTTGAAGAAAGTGTTTGTCAGCTGTGGGCTAGACAGCCCCCCTCTGAATCCAAAGCAGAGTTTTCCCCGCGTGTAAACGTACTTGATAGCAACAATGGTGATACAACTCCCAAAGCACACTTCAAACCTATCTTTAAGCAATTTCTTGACCCCATAACCTCAACCATTGCAGCTTTCCTAACTATCTATGAAACTGCCATGAGTTGAGCATCAGATGAGGTTAAGAAGGAACATATTTGGACCTGTCTACACCCAACTTGCCAGGAGGTGGCGGTGCCTGAACTACCCACCATTAAGACGTGGGAAGATATGAAGCAGCTTCTGATTGACAAGTTCAGTGGTGACCTTATCCTGGAAGTAAAAAAGGACGCTTTTATGTATATTGCTTTCAAGCCTAAAGAGACACTAGCTGAGTTTGCAGACCAATTTTACATGGAAGGACAACAACTGATAACGAGCAGACAATTGACAGCCCATGAAGCTTACATGGCTTGAGCTCAAGCCCTCAAAGTTAACCAGCTTCTGTGCCTTCACTTCAAAGCCCATAAGGCTATGCTTTCCTCTATGAAGAGCATAAAGACACTGTTGCAGGACATGCACCTTATCCATTCTGGAACAGTTGTTAGAGAAATTTGAGCTACTTCTAACTCTAGTTTTTCTTCCCATGGTCCTGCATTCTTAACATGAACTTGCAAAATCCTCCTCAACGCCAAGGTTGTCACAACTGTGGTCAGATAGGTCACCATTCTTGAGTCTGCATCAACCCACAGGTTGAAGGAGCTGATCCAAAAGAGCAGGCAGGAAAAGAGCAGTCAACCTAAAGGCAGAGACGCTCTCAGTTAACAATTCTTCCCAGTCTCTTTCAATCCCTCCCTCTATATCTGACTCTGAGCCTGCTGATAATGAGGCTCCTTCTATCCTCCTATTATTCCACAATATCTCTGACAACTCTGACCTGGCTGACTCTGATACACACAACGCAAATGCATATGTGTACTCTGTTCTGGCTGTTCCCAAAACCATTACAGCCCCTATAAATTGCGGTCAGGAAAGACTACAACTACCGCTAAACCTTTGTCTGAAGCCAAAAAAGTTGACTCTTGCCCTTACCTCACTCAAGCCAAGAGGTCCCCTGTGCTAGTGGAGTTGTCAGAAGCTACCGAGGTTGATGACGCTGTCTTCAAGTATGTATCTGTTTTGCTCCCTCTCCAAACTGTTTATAAGGAGTTCCCAGGATTAAGATGCATGATTGAGAAATAGGATAAGGAACTAGCAGAGGCTCAAGATATCTTGGCTGTCCTTCCCCCTTTTGGTTGCACTACCACTCAAGTAGAGATATCCATTCAAAAAGTGAAGATCAAGGCCGTTTTAGACACTGGCTTGCCAGTCAACGTTGTCTCCCCCAAACTTGTGAAAAAACTCAAACTTGCCCCTGACCTTAATTATCACCAGTTTTATGGCACAGCTGGATTGTCTATGACCCGCACCATAGGGGCGTACTCTGCTCTACCCATGCAGTTTGGCAAGCTTCTCCTAGCTGCGCCAGAAGTTGTTTTGGAAAACAAGAGTTACAATCTCTTAGTTGGCACTTATTTCCTTAGGGAATATAATGGGATAATCAACTTGAAAGATGGTTACCTCTCTATTCTAGGATAGGAAGTCCCTCTGATCTTTGAAGAGCCGGTTAAAGTTCCCGGGAAACATCTCAAGACTTGTGCTTGGAATATCCCACTGGGGTTTTCAACCTCAAATATTGCACCCACTCTTCAAACATGATATGTCCACCCATGGCTTGTCCTGCGTCTGAGGGGATCCCTCTCCTAGCCACGTCTGCTGTCACCATCCTCCCTGCTCTCAGGCCATCCTAGACTCCCAGATATCATATGAACTGCCTGAACAAACCTTCTTGGAGTTGTACTCTCCCCCCTCATTAGGGTGCAACAAATCTTATCTCTGTCCTGGAATCCTAGATGTCTCCCATAAGGACCCTGTTCAGTTGTTGGTAGCCAACCTGACTGCTCTCCCCATGACTGTGTCTGGGGGGCAGGTCGTTGGATATGGCAATTTGTTGGGCGCTCCTGATGTCCTGTCTCTTCATCCCTTTGGCACGTTCCAAGATTTTAACCTACTGGAGGATGAACCCCAAGTCCTATCCTTGTTCACTGCGCAAGGCTTTACAAAGCTGTCCCCAGTTCAACAGAAAGAGGTGCTAGACTTGCTAGACCAATTTTCTGACATCTTTACTAAGGACAGTACCAACTATGGGTTAGCCAAAAACGTTATCCACCAGATTGACACTGGCAATGCTCCCCCTTTTGTGCTAAACCATATTGCTGCAGCTGTGTGGAGGACGCCCAGGTATCTAAAGAGCTCAAACAACTGTTGAACTCTGGGCTTCTGGCACCTTCCAAGAGTCCTTGGGCATCCCTGCTACTCATCTTAAAGAAGAAAGATGGAGGTCATTGCATTGTGATGGACTACCACTGATTGAATTCTTTGACCAAGAAGGACTTGTACTCCTTGCTGTGTATTGATGATGCTCTCTGACATCTTGGAGGCTCTAAGTTTTTCTCCACAATGGATCTGGCATCTGGATACTGACAAGTTGACCTGTTGCTCAAGATTAGCCAAAAAGCCGCGCTCATTACATCTGAAGGGCTTTTTGAGCCTACTTGCATGCTGCAGGGACTCTGCAATGCCCCAGCCACCTTCCAAAGGGCCATGGACTCCATCCTCTGTAACTTGAAGCTGTCATGCTTAGTATACTTGGATGATATAACAGTTTTCAGCGCTATCTTCCCCAATCACCTGGCTCATCTCAAAGAGGTGTTCATAAAGATTAGAGAAGCTGGCCTCAAACTAAAACCTTCCAAGTGCGCTTTCTTCAATGAATGTCTTGAATTCTTGGGCAATGAAGTAACCCAGACAGGGATTCACCCAATGACTAAGAAGGTTGAAGCCATCAACAAAATGCTTCTGCCCACCAATCTGTGAGAGGTAAAAGTCTTTCTAGGGATGATGGGCTACTATAGACAGTTTATCCCTGACTTTGCTGATACTAGTGAACCTCTAGTCCAGCTGTTACGTAATGTCCCTTTTGAATGGACCGCCAGTCAGCAGCAAGCCTTTGAAACCCTTAAGCAAAAACTCAAAGAGGCGCCAATCCTAGTGTATCCTGACTATGATACGGAGTTCATCCTATACACTGTCACTAGCAATCTTGCTATTGGGGCTATTCTGGCCCAACTAGACAATGAGGGTGTAGACCATCCTGTGGCTTACACTTCCCGCGTGCTAAACAAGCATGAGAAGAATTATAGTGTCACAGAGAAGGAGTGTCTTGCCGTGTTTCATGTAGTCAAGAAGTTCTGCCACTACGTGTATGGTACCCATTTCACTGTTGTCACTGACCACGCTTTGCTTAAATGGTTACAAAAACTTAGGGAGCAAGAAGGGTGCCTAGCTAGATGGGCCCTATGTCTGCAAGGTTATGATTTCACTGTGCTCCATTGCCCTGGGATTCAACATCAGAACACTGATGGGCTATCCAGAATGCCCATTCTTGCTTTATATCCTGGAGAGGCTGACTGGTTGTACAAACTAATTGGATACCCTTCTTCTTGGGAAAGTGAGAAAGAAGAAGTCCTACATGCTTTTTCCAAGCTATCCAAAGGTACCCTCATATGCGACAATCAACTCTTCAAGAAAGTACGAGATTAATATCTGCCTTATGTACAACTCAGTTTTTGCCTCTTGTTGGTGTTGCAAGCTCATAAAGAGACTGGGCATGGAGGCATTGCTAAGACTTTTGACTGGCTTCAGAAGAATTACTTCTGGGAAAACCTTTGCCTGCTGATTCCAGACATCATAGCTAGTTGCCACAACTGCCAGCTGCAGAGGCCTTGAGCTGTTGCCCACAAATTCAAATTAGTTCCCCTTCAACATGCTTTTCATACTGTCAGCATTGACGTGGTAGGTCCTCTCCCCCGCTCACGTTCTGGGTGTTGCTTTATCCTGATTGCTGTTGATCACTTCAGCAAGTGATTAGAAGCTTGCCCTAGAAAGGACATCACAGCTAAGATAACTGCTGCCTTCCTGTTACAAGATGTTTTCTACCGTCATGGCTGTCCTCAGGTGTTGCTCTCAGATGATGGGACTAACTTCAATGCCAAGCTGGTAACCTATGTTGTTGAGGCTTTGGGGTCTCACCAGTCTTTCTCTGCCCCCTACAACTCTTCTACCAATGGGGAAGTCAAGCGTGCAAATTCAACACTGGTCTCCATCATGAGGAAGCTCACCCACTCTGACGCTGCCAACTGGGACCTATACTTACCTGCTGCTCTCATTGCATATTGCCTTAGCAAACATCATGTCACTGGGTACTACCCTTTTGCTATGCTATATGGGTGAGAGGCTACTACCCCATTGCTCTTGGGGCCCCCTGCTTTCCTCTGATAAGGCCATGAATAATGACAACCACATCAAAGATCTAGTCAACTGCATAATTGATATACAGGCCACTGCCTACACTTCTGCATACAAAACTAAGATTCTTGAGCTTTCTCCCAATAATGCTGGACTCTCCCCCTTGCCTGAATTTGATGTTATAACCATGTTCTTTACTACCAACATAGAGTAGGTGGGCGCGCGCATAAGTTGGACACTCTGTGGATTGGCCCTTTGGAAGTGAACTTTAAACAAGGGTCCAGATACACTGTAAAGCTCCTCTCCAGTGATTGTACTTTTGCTTGAGTGCATGCCAAGTTCCTCTGCAAGTACCACCCCCTAAGGCCAATCTAGGGTAGAGCAATTTTGTAAATACCGCTATTCACCATGTGTCAATTTTGCCTTTGGTGAGCCATTTCAAAGACAAATCTCTCGCTTTTGCTTTTGCCTCTCAAAATGAGTTGATGACTGAATCAGGAAATACAATTGTTTGGTTTCTTGACCCTGCGCAACTCACTTGCCCCACTCATGCTGGTAGAGAGTGATCCTACCGTCCTGGTAGTGTTTTGTGGTATTGCCAACCACTATATATTCCATTTTCCTATTCACCAATAAAATTAAGTTCTATTCACATTATTGTCTTCATGTCTCCAGTACTTCCGCGCCTCTCTCTAGCCACAACTAGTAGAGATTATTCTTCCAGGGCCACGAGGTAATTACATAGCCTTCCCTGTCATCTAACCAAGACTTAGTACAAATCCAATCCTAAGGTTAGGATTCCCTGTTGTGTGTCTGTGTCGCGCCTCAAAACACAACAAATGGGTATAGTACTTTATAGTGAAGACATCAGTAGGGTACTCTAAGGCACATGTCTTGAGGCGCTTTTCAGGAACTTTGATAGGCTCCTCAAATATTAAAGGGACTTCATGCCCTAAAATAGAGAGATAGCTGTCTTTTAAGTTGGTGATCTTATTGTATTCCATAAGGAATTGGGTACCAACTAGAAGATTTTAACTCTCATTCTCAAAGACCACAGCAGGCGCGACTAAGAGTAGCTTGCCAAACCAAATAGGGAGAGCAGAGTATGCCCCTATTATGAAAGTCATGGATAGGCCAGAAGTACCATAAGACTGATGATAGTTAAGATCAGGGGTGAGTTTAAGCTTATTCACAAGCTTGGAAGATAAAACATTAACTGGTGACCCAGTATGCAAAATAACCTTAATCTTCACTTTTTGTATAGATATCTCTACACAAGTAGTAGTAAACCAAAGGATGGGAGGACAGCCAGCATATATTGAACTTCTGCTAGTTCTTTGTCCAACTTTTTTATCATGCATCTTAAGCCTGAAAACTCCTTTTAGACAGTATGAAGAGGAAGCAAGACTGAAACATTCTTGAAAGCAGCATCAGCTACTTTAACCGCTTCTTTGAAAGATCCTAGGAGCACAGGAGACCTCTTAGCTTGTGTGAGGTATGGACAAGAGATAACCTCCTTGGCTTCAGGAAGAGGCTTGGCAGTTTTTGTAGTTTTTTCAGAGTGTAGCTTTTAAGGGACTGTAATGGTTTTGGGAACTGCTAGAACTGAGTAGCTGTATGCATCAGAATCATCAATGACTGAGCCATCCATGTCAGAGTTGTCAGAAATATCATGGAATAGTAGCAGAATGGGAGGAGCTTTGGTGTTGGCAGGCTCAGATTCTGCAACAGAAGGGAGAATTGGAGGAGACTGGGAAGGTTTGTCAACTAAGAGCTTCTCTGCTCCTAGTTTGACTGTTCTTTTCCCATCTGATCCTTGGGATTGGCACCTTCAACTTGAGGATTAGTACAGACTTTGGAGTGTTGACCTATCTGGCCACAGTTATGACAACCTTAACATCTAGGGGGTTCTGAGAGTTCATAGTGAGGATGTTCAGGCCACAGGAAGAAGAACCAGAATTAGAGGCAGCTTGATTCTCACATATGACAGCTCCAGAGTGGGTCAGGTGCTTATCCTGCAACAGCATCTTTATGCTCTTTATAGAGGAAAGCATGGCTTTGAGAGCTTTAAAATGGAGGCACAGAAGTTGATTAACTTTGAGAGCTTAAGTGCAAGCCATGTAAGCCTCATGCACTGTCAATTGTCTGCTTGTTATCAGTTGTTATCCTTCTATGTACAATTTATCTGAAAATTCAGCCACAGTATCCTTAAGTTTGAAAGCAATGTGCATAAAAGCGTCCTTCTTCACTTCCAAACTAAGGCCGCCACTAAAATCATCAATCAAAAGCTGTTTCATCACTTCCCAAGTTCAATTGTGGGCAGCTCTGGCACTACCACCTCCTGGAAGGTTGAGTGCAAGCAGGTTAAAATGTGCTCCTTTTTAACCTTATCAGAGGCCCTTTGCATGGAAAACTTCCAGAATTAACTCATTCCGCAAGTCAACTTACTATATGTTGACAATCAGAATTGTAAATACTTTAATGTTGACAGCATTGGAAAGTCAGAATTAAGTTTTTACTTATATAGACTACTAAATGCCGACACTTTTTTAAAGAGCAGAAACCTGTTTCCTGAACATTTTACTTAATAAAAATAAAGCTTCAAAATAATTTTTAGGGTAATGTGCAACTTAAATTTGAAAAAATCCATAAAAAACTATACATGACAATTGGAAAATTCATAAAAATACACTTCAAAAATAATTCACTATGAAATTAGCTATCTTTGCTATAAAATAATTTTTCCCACTTATAAAGATAAAAAATTCAATATAAAAAATGTACTACATAAATTTACATATTATAGGAAAATTTAATAATCAGAACAGTAACATAAATGTTGCAACTGAACCATTGAGGATTCAGTATTTGGAATTGGGGAAAACAACAGTCTAATAGAAAGGACAGAATAATAAGAATAAGGTATTGTTTATTGTAGAATATTGTGATTAATATACTATATGGGGAAAGCCACAAGGCCACAAGGGGGTGCATAGTGGGAAGTTCCATGTAAGGTTTGAAGCCAAGGAATAACTTGTGCAGGAATCAGCAAGTCAAATTGGCAGAACTCTTAATTAGGATGAAGTACCCGCCATTTGATATTGCCATCAGATTAACCCATAACGTTAGATACTGTTGCAACCAAGTTTCTAGACTTGCCCGCTAACATATCTTACAATACACAGGGGGCGCTCAATGAGCCGCCCCTTGATGTATCTAAAATTATGGATTAATCTGATGGCAGCATCAAATGGCTGGTACTTCATCCCAATTAGGAGCGTTGCCAATTTGACCTGCTGATTCCCGCACAAGTTATTCCTTGGCTTCAAACTCTACATAAAACTCCCCACTATGCCACCCCTTGTGGCCTTGTGGCTTCCCCATATAGTATATTAATCACGATATTCTACAATAAATGATACCTTATTCTTATTATTCTATCCTTTCCTATTGGACTGTTGTCTTCCCCAATTCCAAGTACTGAACTCTCATTAGTTCAGTTGCAACAGTGGTAGCACAGGTAGGTTGTTGACCTATTGTAAAAACAAAATTCCCCCAAGAAAGGACAGAGTACAGGCAGCATGGCTACTCCACAACAAGAGATGTTCCTTCCAATCCCCAAAGGTTATGTCATCTATCAAGATCAGCTAGTTCTCACCAGTGTGTACAATGGCTCCGCCTTGGGCAGCGTGACACTAGCGTCACCCTGCCACAGTTGGACCTGTCTCAACGTATGCTCAACCTCCAACTAGAGTCCTTCACTGGTGGTGTCAAAGGAGATGACATTGTCAGTTGGCTCCAGTCCACCAAAAGGCGCCTTTCTATCTGTCAGGTCCCTGAGTCCATATGGGTTGCCACTGCATCTGACCGCCTTACAGGGCTTGCTGCTGTATGGTTCACCAACTGGGCCAGCCAGGAGTTTGACGTCACCTGGGCAACATTTCAAGATGCCATCAAGTCCCATTATAGTGAAACTTTCTCTCCCATCATCTTGGGGACTCCCCTCTTAGCCATCAAGAAGACTGGTTCTGTCCCCAAGTATCTCGCTGCATGGCAACAAGCCCTTGCTGCTGCCCCCAAAGCAGTGACCAATGGGAATGCCATGTTGCTCATTCTCATTTTAAATGGGTTAAAACCCCATATCTGCAAGTGGGTCCCCGTCAGCCGCTGCACCTCTATTGATGACTGCTATAAAGCCATAATAGAGGCCAATAACCAGGCTTTGATGGGCTTCCGCCTCACCAACAATGCTCCACTCTAACCACGTCCTGCACCTAACAATGGCCAAGGTCAAGTGGGCTGTTGCCAACCTTTTCAACAAGAAAGTGCAACTAAACGCCCCCGCAAGGGGGGAGCTCCAGCTGGCGCTAATTGAGGACCAGGGAAAAGCCTGGGGGTTGTAGCAACAAGAGGCCTTAAAACCCCACCTGACCCACCTTCTCAATCCCTGCTTGCAAAAAATCCCTGGGACTACAACATTCATAAAGTCAAAACCCTGGACGTCTTTCAAGTCTACAGTAACAACCCTGTATTACAAGCAAGCCACTCCTCAAATAAAGTAACACATTTGTCATCCCTTCTGTTTCCGTGGGAACACCCACAAGCTACTGGTAGACACCGGGGCTGATCACACCATGGTAGATCAGGCGTTTGCCAACTCTCAGCAATTAGACCAAGTGCCCAGCAGATTCAAAGCAGTACGCGTAGCCAATTCCTGCAGAATTGCCATCACCCACAAGACGGTGCCCTTCTCTGTAAGGATGGGAAACGTCCAGGTTAAGCTCTCTGGGCCAATCATGGCAGACCTCAGCCACAATGTAATTGCTGGCCTCAATTGGCTCTGGCATAACTGTCCCTACATTGACTGGGATACTTCTGTCATCACCCTCAATAGAAACGGGGTGGGGATCCAGATCTACCCCATGGAAATGAACAAACTACTACATGACACTGTGTTTGTCAGAATGCCAGAAACAGGCTCATATGATTTCAAGGGGGGAGACTAGACTTTAATCAATGTTCAGTCGAAGTTATCCTTGCAGAACCACCTGCAGTCCCTCCCTTGTCAACATCACCACCACCAGCGCTAGCTGCACTCCTCAAGGAGTACAAGGATGTATTCAGTGAAACACTCAAACAACTACCTCCGCCCTGGGAGATCCAGCACGCTGTACAACTTCAAGGATTGTTACCTAAAGCACAACCATTATACCATCTCACACCAAAGGAAGATGAAAACCTCCGCCAGCACCTTGTGGGCGCGCTTGATAAGGGCTTCATTTGCCCCTCGCCCTCTCCATACAGGGTGGCGGTCTTCTTTGTAGCCAAGAAGGATGGGTCCCTTTGCCTGGTCACAGACTACCGCGCCCTAAATGAGGGGACAGTTAAAAATAAATACCCCCTGCCGCTGATTAACAACCTATTTGATACACTTGCAGGCGCAAAGGTCTTTAGCAAGATTGATTTCACTGCAGGGTACAACCAGGTCTGCATTGCACCAGGAGATGAGGCAAAAACTGCCTTCTGCACACGCTACGGGTTGTTTGAGTGTCAGGTCATGAACTTTGGAATGACCAACGCGCCCTCCACCTTTGCCATGTTGATGAACAAAGCATTTGAGGAACTGATTGGGAAATGTGTGGTTGTGTACCTTGACAACATTATTGTCTTCAGTCAAGATCAAACCACACACCTCCAACTCCTCCGTGCTGTCCTCAACACCCTTTGGAAAAACCAGCTAAACCCTCCAAATGTTAGGTTCTCAATTCAGAGTTATTATTCCTTGGGCACACCATCTCTGTCCAAGGGATAAAGCCCGGCCCTGTAAAAATCAAGGCAATCACTAGCATGCTGCCCCCCACTGATGTGGGCCAGGTGCGGACATTCTTGGGCATGGTTGCCTATGTACGCAAATTCATTCCCAATTGCAGAAAACTAATTGCACCTCTCACTGAGCTCCTCAATACCAAACAGAGCTTCCATTGGACCCACGCCAGAGATCAGGCCTTTGAGACGTTGAAGCAAAGGCTCACAACAGCACCAGTACTGCAGTTTCCCAACCAAAACCGACTCTACAAACTCAAGACTGACACCTCTGACAGGGCCATAGGGGGCGTGCTAAGGGTAGAAACTGACAATGGCGTCTTCCTCCCCATAGCATATGAATCCAGGAAGCTCACTGACTCAGAACAACATTATCCCACACACGACAAAGAGCTGGCAGCCATTGTACACTGCGTTGAGAAGTGGCGCTGCTACTTGGAAGGTGCGACCTTCCCACCCCGCGTTCTGACAGACCACAAGTCACTCCAATACTTCAACACACAGTCTCATTTGACACGCTGCCAAGCAGGATGGGTTGAGTGTCTATCCCCCTATCAGTTACGCATCAAATATAAGCCTGGAAAAGAACTTGTCACAGCCAACGCTCTTTCACAACTCTACGTAGCGTCCATCACTGGGGACGACGGTTTGGACCCAGATTGGCCCATGATCTACCTTTGCCCTGAGGCAACCCGCTACAAGGGCCTTACCTTGTTCACCATCTCCAAGCTGAAGGACAACAAAAGTCAGTTCACCACCAATGCTGGTAATGTCTGCCGCTGGGCAGAGACAGGTGAGAAGACGCTGTACATTCCCACCACACAACAAGGGGACACCATCTTGCACTACCACCAAACCTTGGGTCACATCAGAGGGCGTAACCTCTTCAAGATCATGAAACAAAAAGTTTGGTGGCCGTGCATGCGCCAAGACATCCTGGACCTCCTTGAGATGTGTGTGTTGTGTGAAAAGAATATGTCCAAACCTGCACCTCCCAAGTCTGTCCTACCCATCAAGGCTATGGAACCCTTTGAACAGCGGGCTCTCAACATTGTGGGACTGCTTTCCAAAGACAGACTGGGTAAGAAGTATATTATCACTGCTATTGACTACTTCACTTGTTGTCCAGTGGCCTGGGCAACAACCAATCACACCCCCATCACCCTTACCCGCTTTATTGGCAAAGAGATTGTGGCTTGCTTTGGGCAACCCAAGTGTCTCATCACAGATGGCGGGCCCAAACTTGTTGGACACGTTGTGAAGGCATACTGCGCCAAGAACGCACTCCAGCATATAGTCACAACCCCCTACCATCTGCAAGATAACAGAATCTTGGAACGGTTAAACAGCTCCCTGGTTCAACTGATTGCCAAGCTCTCACAAGAACACCCTAATACTGTGTGGACTGAACATCTTCCCACTGCCCTACTGATCCTGCGAGCAAGAATCAACAGGGGCACTGGGTTCAGCCCTAGCACCCTGGCCTTTGGAACACCTGACAGTCTGACAGGGGTTAAACAGGGGAAACTACGGTCCAAGGTTCCCGACAAGCCCCCCTAGTGCCAACTCCCTCCCTAGACTAATGGCGTGCCAAAGCCTGAGAGATCAAACACAAGCGGATTGCAGGAGGGACAAAACACCTCAAAGCTAGATACACCATAGGTGATCCCGTCTACACCCCTAATCCCAATTCTGCCAAATTAGAACCCAACCACCTAGGGCCTTTCAAGGTAGCTGCTGTCTATGACAACCATACCTACCAACTTGAGGATGCCCAGGGGAACACCAAGAAACTTCACCACAATTGCTTGCGCCCCTGCTGTGCCATCCCCACACATTGGTTGTTTGTGCGGACCTTCCCAGACCTTCTGCAGACTCCAGTCCTGGTGTCTGACAACAAGCAAGGGGCAAGGGGGGTGTTGCAACCAAGTTTCTAGACTTGCCTGCTAACGTATCTTACAATACACAGGGGGCACTTGATAAGCCGCCCCTTGAAGTATCTAACATTATGGATTAATCCTATGGCAGCATCAAACAGCGGGTACTTCATCCTAATTAGGAGTGTTGCCAATTCAACCCGCTGATCCCCGCACAAGTTATTCCATGGTTCTGACCCTTACATGGAACGTCCCACTATGCCACCCCCTGTGGCCTTGTGGCTTTCCCATATAGTATATTAGCCACAATATTCTACAATAAACAATACCTTATTTTTATCATTCTGTCCTTTCCTATTGGATTTTTGTCTTCCCCAATTCCAAGTACTGAACTCTCATTGGTTCAGTTGCAACAATACATCAAGGGGCAGCTCATTGAGCACCCTCTGTGTAATGTAAGATAAATTAGCAGGCAATTCTGGAAACTTGGTTGCAACACCCCCCTTGCCCCCTGCTTGTCGTCAGACACCAGGACTGGAGTCTGAAGAAGGTCTGGGAAGGTCTGCACAAACAACCAATGTGTGGGGATGGCACAGCAGGGGCACAAGCAATTATGGTGAAGTTACTTGGTGTTCCCCTGGGCATCCTCAAGTTGGTAGGTGTGATTGTCATAGACTGCAGCTATCTTGAAGGGCCCTAGGTGATTGTGTTCTAACTTGGCGGAATCAGGTTTGAGGGTGTAAACGGGGTCACCTACAGTGTACCTAGCTTTGAGGTGCTTTGTCCCTCCTGCAATCCGCTTATGTTTGATTTCCCGGGCTTTAGCATGCCTTTGGTCTAGGGATGGAGTTGTTACTAGGGGAGGCTTGTCAGGAACCTTGGACCGTGTTTCCCCTGTTCAATCCCCGTCAGACTGTCAGATGTCCTAAAGGCCAGAGTACTGGGGCTAAACCCTGTGCCCCTGTTGATTCTTGCTCAAAGGATGAGTAGAGCGGTGGGCAGGTGTTCAGTCCACATGGTGTTGGGATGCTCTTGTGAGAGCTTGGCAATAAGTTGAACCAGTATAACATTTAACTGTTCCATGCGTCCATTGGCTTGAGGATGGTAGGGGGTTGTAACTATACGTTGGAGTGCGTTATTGGTGCAGTATGCTTTCAAAACATGCCCAACTAGTTTGGGACCAACATCTGTGATGAGACGTTTTGGTTGCCCAAAGCAAGCCACAATTCCTTTGCCAATAAAGCAGGTAATGGTGGTGATGGTGTGGTTGGTTGTTGTCCAGGCCACTGGCCAACAAGTGAAGTAGTCAATGGCAGTGATAATGTACTTCTTTCCCAGTCTGTTTTTGGGGAGTGGCCCCACAATATTGAGGGCCCACTGCTTGAAGGGTTCCATGGCCTCAATGGGCAGGAAAGACTTGGGGGGTGCAGGTTTGGACGTGTTCTTTTCACACAGCACACACGTTTTGAAGAGGTCCAAGATGTCTTAACGCATGTGCAGCCACCAAATCTTCTGTTTCATGATCTCAAAGAGGTTACGCCTTCTGATGTGACCCAGGATTTGGTGGTAGTGCAATATTGTGTCCCCTTGTTGTGTGGTGGGAATGTAAGTTGTCTTCTCACCTGTCTCTGCCTGGCAGCAGATGTTACCAGCATTGGTGGTGAACTGACTTTTGTTGTCCTTCAACTTGGAGATGGTGACCAAGTTAAGGCCCTTGTAGCAGGTTGCCTCAGGGAAGAGGTAGAGCATGGGCCAATCTGGATCTAAATCATTGTCTCCAGTGATGGACACTACATGAGTTGTAAAAGAGCGTCAGCCGTGACAAGTTCCTTCCCAGGTTTGCACTCAATGCGTAACTGGTAAGGGGATAGGCGCTCCACCCATCCTGCTTGGCAGCGTATCAGGTGAGACTGCGTGTTGAAGTACTGAAGTGACTTGTGGTCCATCAGAAGCGGGGTGGGAAGGTAGCACCTTCCAGGTAACAGCACCACTTCTCAACGCAGTGTAAAATGGCTGCCAATTCTTTATCATGAATGGGGTAGCGTTTTTCTGAGTCAGTAAGTTTCCTGGACTCATAGGCCACAGGGAGAAAAACGCCATTGTCAGTTTCTACCCTTAGCACGCCCCCTGTGGCCCTTTCAGAGGCATTGGTCTCTAGTTAGTACTGTCAGTTTTGATTGGGGAACTGCAGGACTGGTGCGGTTGTGAGCCTTTGCTTCAATGTCTCAAAGACTTGATCTCTGATGGGGGTCCAATGGAAGCGCTGCTTGGTATTGAGGAGATCAGTGAGAGGTGCAATTAGCTCTCTGCAATTGGGGATAAACTTGCGCACATAGGCAACCATGCCCAAGAAGATACACACCTGGCCCACATTGGTGGGAGGTGGCATGCTGGTGATTGCCTTGATCCTGGAAGGGTCGGGCTTTATCCCTTGAGCAGAGATGGTGTGCCCAATGAATAGTAGCTCCAACTTGAGGAACTCACATTTAGAGGGTTTAGCTTTTAGCTGGGTTTTCTGAAGGGTGTTGAGGACAGCACAGAGGAGTTGGAGGTGTGTGGTTTGATCTTGACTGAAGACAATAATGTTGTCAAGGTACACAACCACACATTTCCCAATCAGTTCCTCAAATGCTTTGTTTATCAACATGGCAAAGGTGGAGGGCGCGTTGGTCATTCCAAAGTTCATGACACAACAATTAAACGACTTGTAGGGTGTGCAGAAGGCAGTTTTTGCCTCATCTCCTGGTGCAATGCTGACCTGGTTGTACCCTGCAGTGAAATTAATCTTGCTAAAGACCTTTGCACCTGTAAGTGTATCAAACAGGCCGTCATTCAGCAGCAGGGAGTACTTGTTCTTAACTGTCACCTCATTTAGGGCACGGTAGTCTGTGACTAGGCGGAGGGACCCATCCTTCTTGGCTACAAGGAAGACCGCTGCCCTGTATGGAGAGAGCAAGGGGAAAATGAAGCCCTTATTGAGCGCGTCCACAAGGTGCTGGCAGAGGGTTTCATCTTCCTTTGGTGTGAGATGGTATAATGGTTGTGCTTTGGGTAAGGATCCTTGAAGTTGTACCGCATGCTGGATTATTGTGAATAACAGCATTCACCATGTTTTAATTTTGCCTTTGTTGGGCCATTTCAAAGACAAATCTCTTGCTTTTGCTTTCAACTTTTGAAATAAACTGGCTTCCGCTTTAGGAAATATGATTGTTTGGTTTCCTGACTCTGCGCAACTCACTCGCCCCACTCATGCTTGTGGCAAGTGATCCTACCGTACTGGTAGTGTTTTGTGGTATTCCTAACCACTATATATCCATTTCATATTCACCAATAAAAATTAAGTTCTATTCACATTTTTGTCTTTGTGTCTTCTGTACTTCCGCGCCTCTCTCTAGCCACACCTAATAGAGATTATTCATCCAGGGCCGCAAGGTAAACACTATTGCCCTCCCTGTTATCTAACCAAGACTTAGTACAAATCCAATCCTAAGGTTAGGATTCCCTGTTATGTGTCTGTTCTGCGCCTCAGAACACAACAAAAATGGTGCTCACTACAGGGGCTGTAAGCCCCTTGGTTATCCCTTTTGCATCTACATTTACGGGTCCCTTGCCTCCGCCTATTTGGGAGTCAACCTCACCTGAAATTACCAGCCCTCCTATTGAGGAAGACATCGCCAACCTGCCTATTGTCCCTAATGTACTGAACCTTGGGAATGGTCCCCGCCTAGTTGCTTACCCTATGGGTACCCCTGACTTGGAACAAGTCATGGCAGTAGCCCTTGGGATAGCTTGGGATGGGGCCATCCCTTGCCTTCAGTTACAGTTTAGCTGTGCCAAATACTATGAGTTAATTGTGGCCCCTCAGTTTCCACAACATCTTCTCTTAGCAGCTGGCTCTGCTGATCATCTGCTGTTATTCTTTGTACAGCCTGCCTCGGCCCACCACCAGATGGTGTTGGGACTCCACGTTCAAGAAATCTTGTCTTTACAAGCAGCTGTTACCCATCATTGGGACCAGTTTGCCGCCTACCAACAATGGATTCATTCCCTGTTCTCCCTGATATCTGGCAATCAGCGTGATTTGGTCACCTCTCAAAATGTTTAGTCAATTCCATCAAGCAAATGCACCAGTCCATCCCTGAGTACATTAGGGAGCAACTACATGAATTTCACCAGTTAGAACAACCCTGGCAAACTCAAGTAGACTCCATCCTATATGCTTATTTCTCTAATTTTGAGCGCCTAGTGCAACAGCTCAATGCATTCAGTGTCTATTCCTTTGAGCAATTGCAACAGGTAGCTGACCTTGCAGCCCAAGGTCTAAATGAGCTCAGTGCGTATTTCAATCAATAGAGAGCTACCACCGCCGCAGCTATTGCCAAACTTCAGAGTCAGGTGAATGAGCTGTCCACTCCCAAACCTGATGTTCCGCCTTCTCCTCCTGCTGATGATCTGGTGGAAAGGGAGCAGAAAATCTGGGAGGCCATCCAAGAATTATGTGCTTCCACTTGTAGCCAAGGACGTCCTACTGAAAAGCCTCAACCTGACCCCCAGGTTCTTGCACTGACTGCTCAGGTTGCTGAAATACAGCAAGAAGTTGCTGCTTTACGTGAGGAGTAACGGCCACAGCTAGTCCACTTGGGGTTAACAAGGAGGATGGCTGTTGTCCTGGTTTGGCAGGGGCTCCTTGAATCCACTGTGCCAGAGAGTTGATTGCCCTAGCTAATGAGGTGGATCATTTGAACAAGACCAGACTGAGTTGGACAGGGAAATACAGGAGATGAGTGAGTTGATCAATTCAGTAAACAACAGATTTGCCCCTTGCCTATCAGTGGGGCCATCTCTTACTTTGCAACTGGCTGAGCTCTCCACGGTTGTCACTACTCAAGGACAACACCTAGATTTTACTGAACAACAGACTGCTCTAGCCAACACTATGGGTGCCAGAGCCACCAAGACTCTGAAGACCCTTGAAGAAAGTGTTTGACAACTGTGGGCTAGACAACTCCCCTCTGAATCTGAAGCTGAGTTCTCCCCGTGCATAAATGTACTCAATAGCAGCAATGGTGGTCCAGCTCCCAAGGCACACTTCAAGCCTACTTTTAAGCAAGTCTTTGATCCCAAAACCTCAACTATTGCAGCTTTCTTAACTATTTAAGAGACTGCTATGAGACAAGCATCAGATGAAGTTAAGAAAGAACATATTCTGATTTGCCTACACCTGACCTATCAAGACCTAGTTGTACCAGAGCTGCCCTCCATTGAGACCTGGGAGGACATGAAACAGTTTCTGATTGACAAGTTTGGTGGTGATCTTATCCTGGAGGTGAAAAAGAATGCTTTCATGCACATATCCTTCAAGCCCAAGGAGACATTAGCTAAATTGCCAACAGATTTTACATGGAGGGACAACAGTTAATAACAAGCAGACAATTGACGGCGCATGAAGCATATATGGCCTGCGCCCAGGCCCTCAAGGTGAATCAACTCCTATGCCTCCATTTCAAGGCCCACAAGGCTATGCTGTTCTCCATGAAAAGTATAAAAACACTGCTCCAAGATATGCATCTTACCCATTCTGGGGCAGTTGTTTGGGAAAGTTGTGCCGCTTCTAACTCAGGCTCCTCTTCTTGCAGCCCTTGTATCCTCACTATAAACTCATAAAATCCTCCTCAACATCAAGGTTGCCACAACTGTGGTCAGATAGGCCACCACTCTTGCGTCTGCACCAATCTGCGGGTTGAAGGAGCTGATCCCAAGGACCAATTGGGAAAAGAACAGTCAACCTAGAGGCGGAGACGCTCTCAGTTGACAATTCTTCCCAGTCTCCTCCTACACCCCTGCCTGCTACTGACTCTGAGCCTGTTGATGATGAAGCTCCTCTTATCCTCCTCCTGTTCCATGACATTTCTGACAATTCTGATGTGGATGAATCTGATGTTGAAGACCATGATGCATACGGGTATTCTGTTCTTGCCGTCCTTGAGACTATTGCCGTTCCCTACAAGCTACAATCTGGGAAGACTACAACTACCACCAAGCCCTTGTCTGAGGCCAAAGCAGTTGTCTCCCGCCCCTATCTTACTCAGGCAAAACGGTCCCTGTATTAGTGGAATCATCAGAGGAAGCCGCTGAAGTTGCAGACACTGTTTTCAAGAATATATCTGTCTCACTCCCCCTCCAAACTGTATATAAGGAGTTTCTGGGACTACAATGCATTATTTAGAAATGGGACAAGGAACTAGCTGAGGCACAGGATATCTTGGCTGTTCTGCCACCCTTTAGACGCACCACCACCTGTGTAGAAATATCTATCCAGAAGGTCAAGATCAAAGCTGTCCTGGACACCGGTTCTCCTGTCAACGTTGTTTCTTAGAAACTGGTGAAGAAACTTAAGCTGGCCCCTGATCTTAACTACCATCAATCCTATGGCACCACTGGTCTATCCATGACTC
The DNA here is from genome assembly GCA_014839935.2 of Entomophthora muscae. NCBI lineage: Eukaryota > Fungi > Entomophthoromycota > Entomophthoromycetes > Entomophthorales > Entomophthoraceae > Entomophthora > Entomophthora muscae. The sequence goes on from QTSX02001474.1 coordinate 68,647, forward strand.
AGGCCATTGGCGCGTATTCTGCCTTGCCAATGCAATTTGGTAAACTCCTGTTGGCTGCGCCAGCTGTTGTTCTAGAAAATGAGAGCTATGACCTTTTGGTTGGTACCCAATTCCTTTGGGAATATAATGGGATCATCAACCTAAAGGATAGTTATCTTTCTATCCTAGGGTACAAAGTCCCCCTGATCTTTGAGGAGCCAATCAAAGTTCCTGGTAAACGTTTGAAGACATGTACACTGGAGTACCCCACTGGGGTTTTCACCCTAAAATACCAAACCCATTCCACCAACATGAAGTGTCCTCCCATGGCTTTTCCTGCAACTGAGGGAATCCCTCTCATGGTCACGTCTGCTATCACCATCCCCCAGGCTCTCAGGCTATCATAGACTCCCAGATATCATATGAACTACCTGAACGGACTTTCTGAGAGCTGTACTCCCCTCCTTCTCTGGGGCATAACAAGCCTTACCTTTGTCCTGGAATTCTGGACATTTCCCACAAGGATCCTGTTCAATTACTAGTTGCCAACCTTACTGCGCTTCCTATGACGGTATCCAGAGGACAGGTTGTTGGTTACAGAAAGTTGTTAAATGCTCCTGATGTCTTGTCTCTTTACTTTTTTGGAACGTTTCAAGACTTTAATCTACCTAAAGACAAGCCTCAAGTCCTATCTCTGTTCACTGCCCAAGACTTCTCTCAGTTGTCCCCAGTTTAACAGAAAGAGGTACTTGATTTACTAGACCAGTTCTCAGACATCTTTGCTAAAGATAGTACTGATTATGGGCTAGTCAAAGGTGTGATTCATCAGATTGACACATGAGATGCTCCCCCCTTTTGTTCCAAGCCATACCGCCACAGCCAAGTGGAAGATGTGCAGGTTTCTAAGGAGCTCAAACAACTACTGGATGCTGAACTTCTAGCTCCCTCTCAAAGTCCCTGTGCTTCCCCCAGATCATCTTAAAGAAAAAGGATGGTGAACACCGGATTGTGATGGACTATTGAAGGTTGAATTCTCTAACTAAGAAAGATTCCTATCCCTTACTGCACATTAATGACGCCCTTCAACGCCTTGGAGGTTCTAAGTTTTTCTCTGCCATGGATTTGGCGTCTGGATACTGGTAAGTTGACCTCTCTCCTGAAGACCGTCAGAAGGCTGCACTCATCACATCAGAAGGATTGTTTGAACCTACCTGCATGCTGCAAGGGCTCTGTAATGCCACAGCAACTTTTCAGAGGGCCATGGATTCCATCCTGCGTGATTTGAAGTTGTTGTGTGTCTTAGTCTACCTAGATGATATAACAGTCTTCAGCGCAACTTTCACAGACCACCTAGCCCATTAAAAGAGGTGTTCATAAAGATCCAAGAAGCTGGCCTCAAGTTAAAGCCCTCTAAGTGTGCTTTCTTCAAAGAGCGCCTTGAATTCCTGGGCCATGAAGTAACCCAAACAGGAATTCACCCAATGACCAAGAAGGTTGAAGCCATCAACAAAATGCTTCCGCCCACCAACCTCCAAGAATTACAAGTCTTTCTGGGCATGATGGGTTACTATAGACAATTTATTCCTGATTTTGCTGATACTAGCAAACCCCTGGTCCAACTATTGCGTAATGTCCCTTTTGAATGGACCGCCAGCCAACAGCAAGCCTTCAAGACTCTAAAGCAGAAACTCAAAGAAGCACCCATTTTAGTGTACCCCAATTACAATAAGGAATTCATCTTGTACACTGATGCTAATGACCTTGCTATTGGGGCTATCTTGGCTCAGCTTGACAATGAAGGTGTGGATCACCCTGTAGCCTATACTTCCCGTGTGCTTAATAAGCATGAAAATAATTATAGCATTACAGAGAAGGAATGCCTTGCTGTGCTGCATGCAGTCAAACAATTCTACCACTACGTGTATGGTACCCACTTCAATGTTGTCACTGACCACGCTTTGCTCAAATGATTACAACAACTTAAGGAGCCAGAAGGACGCTTAGCCAGATAGGCTCTCCACCTGCAAGGTTATGATTTCACTGTACTCCATCACCCTGGGATTCAACATCAGAACGCTGATGGGTTGTCCCAAATGCCCATCCTTGCCCTACATCCTGCTGAGGCAGACCGCCTTTACAAGCTAATTGGCTACCCTTCTTCCTGGGAAAGTGAGACAGAAGAGGTTCAACTTGCCCTGTCTAAATTGTCTGAAGACACCCTCATACACGGCAACCAACTCTTCAAGAAGGTGCAGGGTCGATTCCTGCCATATGTGCTCCCCAGTCTTTGCCTCTCCTTTTTGTCACAAGCTCATAAAGAAACTGGCCATGGAGGCATTGTCAAGACCTTTGGCTGGCTTCAGAAGAATTACTTCTGGGAGAATCTTTGCCTGTTGATCCCAGATGTCATAGCTAGTTGCCATGACTGCCAACTTCAGAGGCCCCAAGCTGCTTCCCATGAGTTCAAATTGGTCCCCCTCATCATACCTTTCACACTGTAAGCATTGATGCTGTAGGTCCTCTCCCCCGCTCACGCTCTGGATGCCGCTTTATCCTGATTGCCTTTGATCACTTCAGCAAGTGATTAGAAGATTGCCCTACAAAGGACATCACAGCTAAGACTACTGCTGCCTTCCTGCTGCAGGATGTTTTCTACCGCCATGGCTGTCCTCAAGTGCTGTTATTGAACAACAGAACCAACTTCAATGCCAAACTTGTAACTTATGTTGTTGAAGCTCTAGAACTCACCAGTCTTTCTCTGCCCCCTACAATCCTTCCACTAATGGGGCAGTTGAGCGTGCCAACTTGACACTGGTTTCTATCATGAGGGAACTCACCTACTCTGACGCTGCAAATTGGGATCTATACTTACCTGCTGCACTCTTTACCTATTGTCTAGCAAGCATTGGGTCACAGGGTACTCCCCCTTTTCCATGTTGTATGGGCGTGAAGCCACCACTCAGTTGCTCTTGGTGGTTCCCCTACTCTCCTCTGATAAGCCCATGAATCCTGACAACCACATCAAAGACTTAGTCAACCACATCATTGATATACAGGCCACTGCCTACACTTCTGCCTATAAGACTAAGATGCTTGAGCTCTCTCCTGACATTACTGGGCTCTCCCTTGCCTGAGTTTGCTGTTGGTGACCATGTCCTCTACTATCAACACTGTGTGGGTGGGCGCGCACACAAACTAGACTTCTGTGGATTGGTCCTTTAGAGGTAACTTTCAAGCGAGGATCTGAGTACACTGTAAAGCTCCTCTTCAGTGATTGCCCTTTTGCTTGCGTACACACCAAGTTCCTCTGCAAGTATCACCCCCCACAGGCCAATCTAGAGGGGGACAATATTGTGAATAACAGCATTCACCATGTTTTGATTTTGCCTTTGTTGGGCCATTTTGAAGACAAATCTCTTGCTTTTGCTTTCAACTCTCAAAATGAACTGGCTTCCGCTTCAGGAAATATGATTGTTTGGTTTCCTGACTCTGTGCAACTCACTTGCTCCACTCATGCTTATGGCAAGTGATCCTACTGTCCTGGTAGCGTTTTGTGATATTCCTAACCACTATATATTCCATTTCATATTCACCAATAAAAATTAAGTTCTATTCACATTTTTGTCTTTGTGTCTTCTGTACTTCCGCGCCTCTCTCTAGCCATGCCTAGTAGAGATTATTCATCCAGGGCTGCAAGGTAAACACTATTGCCTTCCCTGTCATCTAACCAAGACTTAGTACAAATCCAATCCTAAGGTTAGGATTCCCTGTTGTGTGTCTGTGCCGCACCTCAGAACACAACATGGATCTCCCGGGGAGGAGGTAGTTGTTCAAGTGTCTCACTGAATACATCCTTGTACTCCTCAAGGAGTGCTGCAAGCGCTGGTGATGGTGATGCTGACAAGGGAGGGACCTCTGGTGTTTCAGCATGGATAACTTTGACTGAGCATTGGCTGAAGTCTAGTTTCCCCCCTTAAAATCATATGGTCCCGTCTCTGTTATTCTGACAAAAACGGTATCATGGAGTAACTTGCTCATTTCCATAAGGTAAATCTGGAATCCCACCCCATTTCTGTTGAGGGTGATGACAGAGGTATCCTGATCAATGTAGGGGTGGTTGTGTCAAAGCAAGTCAAGACCAGCAATCACGTTGTGGCTGAGCCCTGCTATGTTTGGTCCAGAGAGCTTAACCTGGATGTTCCCCATTCTCACAGAGAAGGGTACCGTCTCGTGAGTGATGACCACTCTGCAGGAGTCAGCTACTTGTACAGCTTTGAATCTGCTGGGCACTTGGTCTAATAGTTGAGAGTCAGCAAATGCCTGGTTCACTATAGTGTGGTTAGCCCCGGTATCTACCAGTAATTTGTGGGTGTTCCCACAGAAACAGAAGGAAAAAGACAAGTGTGTTACTTTATTTGAGGAGTGGCTCACTTGTAATACGGGGTTGTCACTGTGGACTTGAAAGACGGCCAGGGTTTCAAATTTGTGAACGCTGTAGTCACAGGGATTTTTTGCGAGCAGGTATTGAGAGGATGGGTCAGGTGGGGTTGTAAAGCCTTTTGTCATTACAACCCCCAGGCTTTTCCCGGGTCCTTGATCTGCGCTAGCTGGAGCTCTCTCTTGCAGGGGCGTTTGGCCCCATTATCCTGCTGACGTGGTTGACGGTGGCCTACTTGACTATGGCCATTGCCTGATGTTTTACGTGGTTGGGGTGGGGTGTTGCTGGTACAGCAGAAGCCCATTGAGGCCTGGTTGTTAGCCTCCACAATGGCTTTATAGCAGTCATCAATGGAGGTTTAGCAACCTACGGGGACCCACTTGCAGATATGGGGTTTTAACCCATTGACAATCAGAGTGAGTAGCATTTCATTTCCATTGGTTACAACTTCTGGGGCGGCAGCAAGGTACTCAGGGACGGAACCAGTTTGCTTGATTGCTAGAAGAGGAGTTCCCACAACAATGGGAGAGAAGGTTTCACTGTAACAGGATTTGGCGGCGTCTTGAAATGTTGCCCAGGTAACGTCAAGTTCTTGGCTGGCCCAGTTGGTGAACCACACAGCGGCAGGCCCCATGAGGCGCCCAGACGCGGTGGCAACCCATATGGGCTCAGGAACCTGGCAGATGCAAAGGCAGGTTTCAGTAGACTGGAGCCAACTGATGATGTCAGACCCCTCAATGCCACCAGCAAAGGATTCTAGTTGAAGGTTGAGCATGCACTGGGACAGGTCTGACTGGGGCAGTGTGATGCTGGTGTCATGCTGCCTGAGGCCAAGCCAATTGTACACACTGGTGAGAACTAACTGGTCTTGATATATGACGTACCTGTTGGGGATGCCCCCCTCAGGGATTGGCAGGAAGGTCTCTTGTTGGGGAGTAGCTATACGGCCTGTACTCCTTCCTTTCTTGGGGGGAATTTTGTTTTAGGTAGGTCAATAACCTACTGCTGCTACCACTGTTGCAACTGAACCAATGAGGATTAAGTATTTGGAATTTGGGAAGACAACAGTGCAATAGAAAGCAGAATAATAAGAATAAGGTATTGTTTATTGTAAAATATTGTGTTTAATATACTATATGGGGAAAGCCACAAGGCCACAAGGGGGTGGCATAGTGGGAAGTTCCATGTAAGGTTTGAAGCCAAGGAATAACTTGCGCAGGAATTAGCAAGTCAAATTGGCAGTGCTCCTAATTAGGATGAAGTACCTGCCATTTGATATTGCCATCAGATTAATCCATAACATTAGATACGTCAAGGGGCAGCTCAATGAGCGCCCCCTGTGTATTGTAAGATACGTTAGCAGGCAAGTCTGGAAACTTGGCTGCAACATAAAGTTTTTTCTATATTGAAAACTACAAAAAGCATATAATTTACTAGTAAAATACCAATATAGGCCATGTAATAGAGTCTAAGGTATCAAACTATCAATAGAAAATCAATGATTTTTATAAAAAAACAGTATCATAAATTATTAAAGAGTTATTTAGAACAACTATTTAATAAAAATATTATACTTAACATATAAGAACTACATACAACATTAGGCAATACTCAATAAATTTAATTGAAAGCTAGACTGTGATCACCTGGTTATCATTAAGAACTGTGGCAATCTTCTTGATGTATTCCCCAATCTCTGTAAGCTTATATTTGGCCTTGACAACGTCCTTGAAACGTCCTTGATCTTCTCTTGATACTGTTTTTCTTTGGTGGTTCTCTTCTTCTTAGATGGGCGGTTCTCAATATTTCTGATGGATGCAAAAGTCTTCCCCTGTTAGACTTTGAGGTGCTTGTAGAAGGTGTTGTATCTGGGCTTGATTCCAAAGGAAGACTTGATATGCTTATGCCAGCCCTCCAAAGATGAATTGGTTTTCATCTCATCCTTAAGAACTACCTGGTAGCAGTTCCAGTTGGCTTTGGCTCTGGGCTTGCTCTGGCGCTTAGTGACCTTTTGTCTTACTCACTGTAGTTTTTAATATTCAATGAAAGGGTATAAGGCATCCTCATGTTTCTTGGTATATAGATCCTGGCATCAGAGGTCAAAGGCTTGTCCAGTATGTTATGGCTTTACAAAGGCTAGTGCTACAAACTGCTGAATTAAGAACTTGCACTTTCCTGATCTATCTAGACAGTGGAGCTTGCTGAGCTCAGGTAGACCCTTTAGTTGCCTGTTGACAGCCTGTTGACAATGGAAAAAACACCCCTGGACCTCTCCATCAAAGGTATTTACAAAAGCGTTTTACTTGGCAGTTTCATAGTCCATGATTATAGTTGAGGGGCCAAGTGCTTTATCATGAGCTTCTTGTTCTGCAGCAAGGGTGGCTTCATCCTTTTCATCATCATCTGAATTGGCTCTAGTGTTATGGCCAGGGGGGCTCTTTTTATTACTGAGTAGGGCTTTGATACCCTCCTGAAGGATTTTAAAGGCCCTTATGTAGATCTCTTCTATTGCCCCAGGAAGCAGAAAGTAGGCAAATGGGAGCACCTTGCCTTCAATAAGGGAATGTACAACCCATAGTTGGTAAAAAGGCGGGGGCATAATGCAAAGGTACTGTCACATAACCAGGTCTCTGATTCTCTTAAATGCTCCAGGTTCTGTTGTGTGGCATAGCATATAATTCTTACCTCTGATGTAGGCCCAGCATCATGTAAAAGGAACACATCATCACCATTGAGCATCTTTAACTCCTCTGTCAAGAGTAAATCTCCTTGGAACATGGCAGATTTCTTATGGGGGAATAGATCACGGTGTTTGTCACATATGCACTTCACTAATTGATTTTGGTCAGGGGTGGGCTTCAGGTTCTCATTACTTAGGTGTGTGGTGGCCTTAACTGCCAGATCAGAAGCCTTGACGTCTGTGGAGACTGGAACCATTTGGTAGAGGTACCACTTTAGAAGATTTCAATAAGATTGATGGAGCATTGCATGTGTGCTCTCCTTTTTCACTAGTGACTTTATCCCATCCTTCTGTGTTGATCCTGGCAGCGCAGCTTCTATCTTCACACACATAATTCTTTCTTCTTCCTGATCTCTTCTGATTGTTGCAATTGAAAACATAGCTATCACAGACTGAACTTGCACCTCCTGTGACAGACATTAGAGGGAAACCCTGAGGGAACTTCTTAAGGAGCTTAAACTCTCCTTTGACAGTACATATATTGTGAACCTTTAGGGGATCCCATATGGCCAATTGGTGCTTGATGATAGTCAGACAGGTAATCATCAGGATCTTCTTTATTGATACTTGATGAGGAGAATGGAGGTACAGATTCCTTGGGTGGTGGAGGGGAATTATCTGGAGTTGGATTCTTGCGCTTATTGGACTGGGATAAGCTTGATTTATTGGGGCTTGATTTCTTTGAGCTTGATTCATCTGGGCTTGGCTGGGGTTCTGTAATCTTGGGTATCTTCTTTATTCCTTGCTTGTTTAGTGGAACCTCATCTCCTTCTGATTGGTACCAGCTTGGAGAAGAGGAGGGGTCAGGGGAGGGCTCTTTGCTTTCAGGGTCTGGGGTCTTCTCCTTTGTCTTCTGTTTCTTTGAGGACTTTTTGGCTGATTTTTTGATGGTGTAGGGAAATTGGGCCTTTCCAGAGGCTTTGGGTACTTTCTTGGTTGACTTGGGATTCTTTTGTGGCTTCTTGGAAGATTTTTTCCTACAATATACTAAGAGTAGAGTTCATAAAGTAAGAACAATCATTTGAAACATGAACAAAATTAAATAATAATCACTTGTTTTAAATTTTCTTATTAAGTAAATAGTTTATAGAAGTATGGAAAGTAATTTTAGAGCTAGTTTATTAGTAAAGAATAGAAAAAAATCATGTTTAAATAAAAAGTCAACATTCTGGTAGTCACAATAGTCAAAAATATTTAATTTAGTTTTTCATCATAAAAAACACTTTAATTTTAACTGTTAGCATACTGACAGTCAGCATTAAACTATAAAAAACTATGTAAATCACTTATAAATCTTAGTTAATATTTTCTGGAGTTGGTTTTTTAGGACCAAAATTGATTATTTTTAAATATAAAAAATTAAAGATTTGCATATATAGCTTATTAAAACTAAATCATAGGGATTGTAGAGGGAAGTCTAAAGTGCAGCCCAGGGTACTTTGGCCTGAATTACCATACTATTGTATGTGTGCTTTTTGTTAAGCAGCAGTGTTTTACTAATAAACCAGTGAAGGTGTCAACATGGAGGCAGTCAGTGTTCTTTTATAGTAACTCTCCTATTAAATAACACTTAAATTATGTCACTTTTTTTGCTTATGCAAAACCCCTTTTTGCAATTTAGGTGACACGTCAATTGGAAACAAAGTCAACATTATAAATACATATATAAATTCTAGTTTTAATATATGCATTTTGGCTTAAGTGGACTTCTCAAAATAAACTATAGTTTATCCAGTGAGTTCAAAATAACAGTAGATATCTAAATAATACAAATAACACTATGATAGTTGGCATATGTCTTTGTTCAATTCTTATCTTATTAATTATCTAATAAAAATAGTATTATAAAATATAAAAAGTAGTTAAATTTAGAATATTGTATATTTTATTAAGAAATTTATGGATTCTTATTTGGGGTCAACATTCAGATATTACTTACTGGAGTTGACCTTAATGTAAAAGTACAAAGAAACTTACATTTTCATAGTAAATTATATTAGTTTTTGGCTTAAAAATAAGCCTTTGTTTAAATGGAGTTGTCATTATGCCTGTTCCTTTTTAATTTTGCACTTCTGACTTAATAATTTGCTATGAATAGTTAGCTTAGTTTTGGAAATGCCCAATTCTGGCAGGTAAATACTAAAATAATGTTGACTTATTGAATGTCAACAATTTGTTGACATTCAGTAAGTCAACTTGCAGAAAGAGTTAGTTCTGGCTGTTGCCCTCAGATCAAGACAACTCTTCCTCTGAATCAAGTGGCAAATGCAAAGAAGAAACAAAAAAGTACCTGCTTTTAACAGACACGGGTGCTACCCAGGTTTGGAAGGACAGCCACAAGTGAATTGGGCCCTTGCTCTGGATAACCTGGCAGTAGTGACCAAAGATGTTGCTGATAGGCAGGATGCTTTAGAGCAAGAGGTTCAGAATCTCTCCTGCCTATCAGAGACTATGAATGAAAAATATACCCTTTGGTATCTCAAGCTACAGCCATGATCACCAAGTCAATGGGGTTGCAGGTATGTTAGCAGTCCAGCAGATACAAATAAATGAGATCAAAACTTTAGTGTCTAACGCCAGAGACATTGGAGGCCAGAACAGCTCTATCTTGGATACCCTAGAGGAAAGCCTTTGACTCCTCTGGGCCAGAAAACCTGCTTCCAAATCTTAGTTTAAAGACAACCCTCATATTAATGTCCTCAATCCTGGTGGAAAAAGTTGGTCCATGTCCTCGTCCATTGACCCTAACTACAAACCAACCTTCAAGCAGATATTTGATCCAAAAACCTCTACCATTGCCGCCTTTCTAACCATTTATAAAACTGCAATGCGTAGGGCTACTGACAACTCAAAAAGGAACACATCCTCACCTGTCTACATCACACTTGCTTTGAAGTAGTAGTCCCCAAGCTCCCCTTCATTTTCACTTGGGAAGATATGAAACACCTCCTTATTGAGGAATTTGGAGGAGACCACAGTTTGGAGGTCAAGAAAGATGCATTTATTCACATTGCTTTCAAACCTAAGGAAACACTGGCTGAGTTTGCAGATTGTTTCTACATTGAAGGCCAGCAGTTAATCACTAGTTGACAGTTAACTCTCCAGGAAGCTTAAACGGCTTGTTCAAATGCTTTGAAAGTGAACCAGCTTCTATGCCTACACTTTAAGGCACACAAGGCTTCACTCACTTCCATGAAGAGTATTAAGATGCTCTTGCAAGACGTGCATTTGCCCATAGCAGTACAGTGGTACGTGAAAATAAAGCCAGTAATGCTAGGACTACTTCTTGTACACTGCGCATTATGACGCTGGGTTCAGGTGGACAGACTAAGAGACAAGGTTGTCATAACTGTGGACAAATAGGCCACAACTTGCATACTTGCACTAATCCCCAAGTAGAAGGTTGTGACCCAAAGGAACAGGCGGTAAAAGAAAGGTCAGCTTAGAGAAAGAGAGACGCTCTCTGCTAACCAATCTCCCCCGTCTCCTCATGATCCTCCTTCTTATGAGGAAGCTCTGTCTTCCTCTGGCCCAACTATTCTTCACCTATTCCACAATCTCTCCAGTGATTCAGACCCTGAAGATTCTGATAGTTATGGCTATTCTGTTCTGGCTGTTCTGGAAACTATCTCTGTCTCGTACAAGCTTTGCTCTGGAAAGACCACCATCAATTCCTGAGCACCTGCAAGTGAAGCTAAAGCCATGGTGGATTGCCCTTGCCTAGCTCAAGCCCATCAACCTCCGTCTTGGTTGATTCTTCTGAGGAAGCAGCCAAACCTCTATTCCAAAATGTAATGGTATCTCTCCCACTACAGACTGTGTATAAGAAGATTCCTGCTTTAAGGTGCATGCTAGCTAAATGAAAAAGGAGCTAGAGGCTGCGCAGGATGTGTTGGCAGTCTTGTCTCCCTTTAGGAAAGATACAACCCGCGTGAAAGTATCAATCCAAAAGGTTAAAATCAAAGCCATCCTGGACACGGGTTCCCCAGTCAACGTGGTATCTTCTAAACTAATGAAGAAACTTAAGTTGACCCCTGACCTCAACTACACCAGTCAGATGGAAGAGCTGGCATGGCCCAAACTTGAGCCATTGTTGCCTACTCTGCTTTACCCATGAGGTTTGGGAAACTCCTCATTGCTTCCCCTGCTATAGTCCTTGAGAACAAAAGCTATGCCCATCTGGTTGGTACACAATTCCTCTGAGAGTATAACAGGATTGTGAACTTACAAGATGGATATCCTTCACTCTTAGGATATGAGGCCCCTTTGATTTTTGAGGAACCTCAGCACCTCCCAGGAAAACCTCTTAAAACTTGAGTGCTTGAATACCCCACAGGTATCTTCTCTCTCAAGTATAGGACTCACTCCTCCAACATGTATGCCCCTCCTCCTTCCTGCCCTGCGGAAGAAGGGGTACCTCTTCTTTCCCCAGCGGCTATCACCATTCCCCTGGGATCTCAAGTGTTGATTGATTCCCAGATTTCTTATGAGCTACCTGAAAATTCCTTCTTGGAGCTTAACTCACCTGAATCCTTAAGTGGTACTGAGCCTTGCCTGTGTCCTGGGACTCTAGACCAAACCCACAAAGAGCCTGTACAAATAATGCTTGCTAACCTGATAGCCCTGCCCATGCAAGTAACCAGAGGCCAGGTTGTAGGTCATGGTTGTATACTTGGAGCAGAACAAGTATCCTCCCTCTACCTCTACAGAAATTTCAGTGATTTCAACCTACCTGAAGATGATCCTCAAGTTCTCTCCTTGCTCACCGCTGCTGATTTCCCCTAACTGTCTCCTGTTCAACAAAAGGATGTGTTGGATCTGCTAGATCAGTTCAGTGACATCTTTGCCTCTGGGCCTACAGACTATGGCCTAGCTAAAGGAGTCATCCATCAGATTGATACTGGGGATGTGCCCCCTTTTTGTGCTAAACCATACCACCGTAGTAGGGAGGAAGATGCTCAAGTATCTAAAAAACTCAAGCAACTTTTGGACGCTGGGTTACTGGCTCATTCCCAAAGTCCTTGGGCTTCCCCATTACTAATCCTCAAGAAAAAAGATGGGGGACATCACATTGTAATGGACTATTGCCGCCTGAACTCTCTCACTAAAAAAGATTTTTACCCTCTGCCCAGAATTGACAATGCTATCAGACAGCTGGGTGGTTTCAAGTTTTTCTCTGACATGGATTTATCTTTGGGTTACTGGCAGGTTGACTTATCTCCTGAAGATTGAGAAAAGGCTGTACAAATCACCTCAGAAGGCCTTTTGAACCCACTTGTATGCCCCAAGGTCTCTGCAATGCCCCTGCTACATTTCAATGGGCTATTGACTCCATCCTACAAGACCTAAAGATCTCTTGTGTCCTTGTGTACCTTGATGATATCACCTTATTCAGAGCTACCTTTACCAACCACTTGGAACAACTCAAGGCTGTTTTCATTAAGATCCAAAAAGCTGGCTTGAAACTCAAACCCTCCAAGTGCTCCTTCTTTAAAGAACGCCTTGAGTTCTTAGGTCATGAGGTCACTCAAACTGGAATCTGCCCCATGAATAATAAGGTGGAAGTCATCAACAAGATGCTACCTCCCACAAATCTTTGAGAGTTTCAAGTATTCCTTGGTATGATGGGCTACTACCAACAGTTCATACCAAATTTTCTGAGCTGAGTGAACCCCTTGTTCAACTGCTTTGCAACATCCCCTTTGAGTGGACTGACAGCCAACAACAAGCATTTGAAGCGTTGAAGGCCAAGCTCAAAGAGGTTCCTATCTTGGTCTACCCTGATTATGATAAAGAGTTCATATTGTATACTGACGCTAGTGGAGTAGCTTCAAGTGCCATCTTAGCCCAGCTTGACAATAAAGGTGTGATTTTCCTGTACCTTACTTTTTTGGGTCCTTAATAAGCATAAGAACTACAGCGTCACTGAAAAGGAATGTCTGGCAGTGCTGCATGCTGTAAAACAGGTCAGGCATTACATCTATGGGACTTTCAGGAATATTCCTGACAACACTGGCGTTCAGAAGGATTTTTTGTGCACACTTTAGTGTAAAGAACAAAATAAAAAAGGCATCAGTTTCCCCAATAAGTGGGAACTGCTGTGGAAAGCCGTAATTCTGAAAACGGAGTTAAAAATAAAATTTTAATTCAGACAGGGTTTTATACCCCTTCCGCAGGCTGCGTGGCCTTTTGCCAGCCAGCCAGTCCCCCACCCAGCCCGCCAAATGGGGAATTTCCAAAAGGGGAAACCAAAAAAGGTAATTTCCCCAAACCCAAATGGAGGGGGAACTGCTGCCCAAATTTGGAATCTACCAAATTTGGAGGGGGTTGACAAGCACTCTAGCATTACAAATAATGCATCAACTGCAAAAGTTGAATTGAAATGCATTACTGTGCCTGAAGATGCTCCAATTTCATGCCATTCCAAGGATAACAATTCATACCTTACCAAACCACTCCCATTCTACTCCCAAAAGGGAATCCCAGAAAACACCAAGACTTTGGGGTCCCCTTTCCAATGCTTTGTACTATTCATGCCCCACTAAGGATGACAGTATATAATAAATCTCAATCACTTGATGGTAGTTTGTGCTATCATTGAGTGAAATTACCCCTCAATAGTATTACATAAATTAATACCAAAAAATTTTACACTACAGAAAGTTAAGACACTGAGCTTTGTCTGCCCTTTCCCAGGAACTAAAGATGAACCACTTAAACTTCTCTGCTGTTCTCACAGCCTGCCTTGGAATTAGGGGCCACCAATACAATCACCAGCATGGGCCATTCAATAAACCAACTGGCAAGTACATCTACAAGGAGCCAGCGCAGCTCAACTCCTCCGAGACATACTCCTGGCCCACACTGGTGTTGCCCCGCTCCACCCAGCACATATCAATCTATTCCTTTGTATTCTACATGCTTACAATCTTTGCCAGTAATTTTGGACGTTTCAACTTACATGCCAAAGTCTTTAGATGGATGATGACGGTCTATCCCATCTTGACGGCACTCACGGGATTCCAAGTCACCAACTTGGTGCCTTACCTAGCTAGAATACTCCCTCATTTTATGGGGCTTTACAGGGACCCACTTCACGGTGGTCACAGATCACTCCTCCCTCAAATGTCTGCAACATCTAAAGGAACCTGAAGGTCAACTAGCACATTGGGCTCTGCGTCTACAAGGGTACAATTTCACTGTGATACACCGTCCTGGGGCCCAACATCAAAAAGTTGATGGCTTGTCAAGGATGCCAATTCTAGCTATCCACCCCGCTGACGCTGATTACCTATGCAAATTAATAGGCTACCCTGACTCCTGGACCACTGAGGCAAAGAAATTTGCTTGGCGCTACAAAACCTATCCAAAGACACTGTGATTTGAGATAGACTACTCTTCAAGAAAGTAAACAATGCCTATCTACCCTACATTTGCCCTAGCATGAGGATAGCCATTATCCTCCAAGCTCACATTGACACTGGACATGAAGGTATAGCCAAAACCCATGACTGGCCATGCAAGAACTTCTACTGGGAAAACATGTGCCTTCTAATCCCTGATGTTCTTGTCTCCTGCCATTTGTTCCAACTCCAATGCCCTTGCCCTTCCTGTCACCAGTTCAAACTCATCTCTCCAAAGCATGCCTTCCACATGGTGAGTATTGATGCTGTTGGGCCTCTCCCTTGGTCTAGGTCTGGGTGTGAATTTATTTTAGTCCCATAGACCATTTTAGCAAATGGGACAAAGCCAGAGCAACAAAGGATATAACAGCTAGGACCACGGCTACTTTCTTGCTAAAAGACATCTTCATTCAACATGGTTGCCCTCAAGTCCTGCTTTCTGACAATGGTACCAACTTTAATGCTTGCCTCATCACGTCTATTGTAGAATCTATGGGTACCCATCAATCTTTCTCTGTGCCATATAACCCTTTGACTAATGGAACTGTTGAATGAACCAATTCCACCCTGGTGTCCATAATGAGTAAACTCACGCTCTCCAACACTGCCAATTGGGAATGTTCCTCCCTGCAGACTCTTTGCTTATCAAATCAGTAGGCACCAAGTGACTGGTCAATCCCCTTTTGCCATGATGTATGGGCGTGAAGCCACAACCCCTTCAATCTTGGGACCCCCTTTGATCAAAGTTAATGTGTCTACCAATCCTAAGGCCCATGTCAAAGACTTAACTAATTGTATCATTGACATCCAAGCAACAGCATATTCCACTGCTTACAAGGTCAAGGCTTTAGGGCTCTCCCTGTCCAATGCTGCTAGAGCCCCCTCCCTGAGTATCAAATAGGCAACCTGATTCTCTACTATCAGAATTTTACAGGAGGTAGAGCCCATAGGCTAGACTCCCTCTGGGTTGGGCCCTATGAGGTCACATTTAAGAAGGGCGTCAAGTATACCATTAACTGCTGTTCTCTGGGCGTCCTTTTGCCCGAATCCATTCCAAATTCCTTTGCAAATATCAACTCCCTTCTGTCCAATCTTGAGGGGGGAGATGTCAGAAATTGCGCCATTAATGCTTTTTTGATATGGTCTTTGAATAATTATATTCAAAAATTTGACTGGTTTTGCTTTCAAGTTTGGGAATTCCTTGCCTTCCATAAATGAGTCTGTGCCAATATCCACCCATTCCGGTATAAAATACCTTCCTGTGGGGTTCCTGTACACCAGTCCCCAAAGTGTGTCCTGAATCATAGCCAGGGACCAGCTGGAAGGAATTGCCATTCTCTAGTAAGGGAAAATGTATCTCAGAAATATATATAGGTGTCAAAATGGGCTTTTATTCACTCTCAGAAGGAAGATCCCCTTAGAAACCTTCTGGTATATGGCCCAGGGGGTCAAGGAAACAATATGGATTTGCCAATACATGGAGTCCTCCAACAATATCTTGGACTTCTTGTACTTGGTCTTGGACTCCTGCACCTTAGTCTTGGACTTCTGCTGCTTAGACTTGGACTCCTGCACCTTAAACTTGGACTCCAGCGCTGCGCTTAGGATCCAGCTTCTTATTCTTAAGCTCCTGCTATGTTATTGTGGGCTTGAGCTCTCTTTATAGCTCTAGTGGCCTTGTTATTCCACTTGATCCAGTCCATGAAGAGTCTCAGATAGCTCCCCCTTTTATAGCTCCTTGTTTCAGACCAAAAATCTCTCTTAGATCTCTGGTTTTCAAAAGCTTAAACTATCCATTTTCCTCTTTCTATATAATTTTAAACTTTAGAACTTACTTCAGCCAATAAAAGCCCTGAATTTTCTGCTTCTGCTCCTCACTTCTTAGGCTTTAACTCTTAAGTTAAAGCCCTCAAAACACTGATTAAATAGAATCCGGCTTGCAGCCAATCATATGCCTTGATTCAATGGTTTTGCCAAAAGGTGTCCTGGATGACTTGCTCTTGACTCTGTTTTGAACCTGAGACTGTCTTGCTCCAGGTAAACAACTGCTCCGTGTTTTGAACGGTTTTGCTGCAATTCCCGTCACATTTTCCCGGCAAATCTCCAGCACTTTTGTATATGTTTTACTTAAGCAAATTTTGTCCCCTTAATTTTATAACGTTTCTCAGTGTTTCCCTGTGTTTTTCTGAACGTTTCATAACTCCAAACCCGTTTGCTGCTTGCCCTTTTGCCTCTGTAGTTGTTCTTGGCAAAATTTGCTCTTTCACCCTCATAGTTTCTCTGTTCTATTTCTGGCCTCTTTCTGGCTCCCTTCTTTCTCCATTTTTTCTTTAATAAATTTAAAGTTTTAACACACTGTAAACCATTTTTTCCTATTTCTTTCTGAAAAATGATAGTTAATTATTTTCTAACATATTTAGGCAGCATTTAAGTATTAATTAACTGCTTCTTTCTATTCATATTTTCTCTTTAAAGACACCAAAATCAGCTTTTCCAGCCTCTGCATCCAGTCTGGCTAGTCCTTCCAAGTCATATCCTGGTCCTGCACTTACATCTTCTGGTTCTTCAACCAGTTCTTAAACCATATCTTATAGTTCTTCAACTAATCAGCCCATCTTAGTGCACCAAAAAGCTCTTCTCTAGTCTTCAGGAAACTTCATCAGTCTTCTGGACATTCCTGCATCAAGATCTTTAAGCCCTTCAGCTTATCCTTGCTAAGAACTGTTGTGTTTGGCTCCAGGGGACAAAATCCTGGAGGTCACAGCGGGAAATCTTTATTACAAAAGATTTGAGGTTTGAAGCTAGCCTTGGGTTAGCCTTCAGGGCAAAATTAAGGGCTTGTACCTTAATTTCCTGGAAAACAAGATGTAAAAGTCCTTTTGGCAAAAAGGACAGGAAAAGCTTGAAGATTATAAAATCCAACACAAATGTGGATAAACTTGTCTTTATTAGATGTAATGATTCTACTTTAAATAGTTAACAAGAGACAGTGATCATTCAATAGGAAGACAGAGTGGCTGAGGGGGTTACGTTGGGATGAGGTCATACCAGGATCAAACACAGACAGGTACAATAATCCGGAATGGGTGGATATTGAACCAGACCCATTTACGGAAGGCAGGGAATTTTCAAACAAAGGCAAAACCAGCAAAATCTTTGAAACTACTAATATTTGAAGGCCAGATCAAAATAGCATTGATTGCGCAATTTACAACATCTCCCCCCTCAAGATTGGACACAGGGAGTTGATATTTGCAAAGTAATTTGGAGTGAATGCGGGCAAAAGAACATTCAGAAGACAGTAGTTTCACAGTGTACTTGACGCCCTTCTTAAAGGTGACCTCACAGGGTCCAACCCATAGGGAATCCAGCTTGTGGGATCTACCACCTGTAGGATTCTGGTCGTGGAGAACTAGATCACCTACTTGATACTTGGGGAGGGGGGCTCTAGCAGCATTGGATGGGGAGAGCTCCATAGCCTTAACCTTATAAGCAGTGGAGTAAGCGGTTGCCTAGATGTCAATGATACAATTGGTTAAGTCTTTAATGTGGGCCTCAGGATTTGAAGAAGTATCAAATTTGATCAAAGGGGGTCCCAAGATTGAGGGGGTAGCGGCCTCACGTCCATACAGCATGGCAAAAGGGGATTGACCAGTCACCCGGTGTCTACTAAGGCGTTAGGCAAAGAGGGCAGCAAGGAGGAACATGTCCCAATTGGCAGCGTCAGAAAGCGTGAGTTTTCTCATGATGGATACCAGGGTGGAGTTTGCTTGTTTGAAAGTTCCATTGGTGGAGGAATTATATGGCGCGGAGAACAACTGGTGAGTCCCCATAGCTTCAACAATAGAGGTGATGAGGCAAGCATTAAAGTTGGTGCCATTTTCAGAGAGCAGGACTTGAGGGCAGCCATGTCAATAGAAAATGTCCTGCAGCAAGAAAGTAGCCATGGTCCTAGCAGTTATATCTTTTGTTGCTCTGGCTTTAACCCACTTGCTAAAGTGGTCTACAGCAACCAAGATAAACCAATATCCCAACCTAGACCAGGGGAAAGGCCCAACAGCATCAATACTCACCATGTAGAAGGCATGCTTTGGAGAGATGAGTTTGAACTGGTGTTAGGACAGACAAGGGCGTTGGAGCTGACAGGAATTACAGGAGGCAAGGACATCAGGGATCAAGAGGCGCATGTTCTCCCAATAGAAGTTTTTGCACAACCAGTCATGAGTCTTGGCTATGCCTCCATGGCCAGTATCAATATGTGCTTGGAGGATAGTGGCTATTGTCATGTTAGGGCAAACATAGGGTAGGTAGACCTTGCTAAACTTTTTGAAGAGTTTTCTATCACAAATTATAGTGTCCTTGGATAGTGTCAGGGACCCACTTCACCAAAATATGGTCTCTGATCTCCATTCAGTATTCCATATTGATTTCAGGCAAGGTGGCTATTTTCATCAACCCAGCAGTAGCTCTCACATTCTTCATAGCAGGAATCACAACCAAGAGGACCAAGTCAGTGGTGTCAGAGATCAAGAAGATAGTCATGGATAGTAACAAAGCTAATACACCCAAGCTACCACCAATATTAGTAATAAGCATTCTAGGCACTGGCTAGGTTTCCTATTTCAAACTATTGTAGCAAACAATAAATCTGGGAATTGGGAACAGGATAAAGGTTTTATTAAACGGACAAGAATTAAGGAAGGGAATTATCCACTTAAATAACCATAAGGTTCAACATATGGAGATCTTAAACACCTCTGTTACAATCCAGGAGCAAATGGTTGAGCTCAGAGTTGATCACAAGCATGAAAGCTTGCAGTTGGATTTTGATGATAAACAATATAGAGTTTCACAATACCCTGGAGGTGAAACAATCATTGGAGGGATTAAATAATCAGGGAATTTGTTGAGATATCTTTTAGAAAATCCAAATCATAATTGAAAACAATTTAAAAATCCCTTAAGGATAATTAATGATGTCAGGAATTGGTTCCTGACAGATAAGGTCTGTAGTGCCAAGCGGATGTCTTCTGGCTCAGTGGTCCAAGAGTCAGGATACCCTTTTAGCTTGTATAGTTGATCAGAATCAGTGGGATGGATAGCCAGGATTGGCATTCTTGAAAGGCCATCAGCGTTCTGATGTTGGGCCCTAGAACAGTGTATCACAGTGAAATCATACCCTTGTAGACACAGAGCCCAATGTGCTAGTTGACCTTCAGGTTCTTTTAGCTGTTGTAGCCATTTGAGGGAGGAGTGGTCTGTGACTACTGTGGAGTGAGTCCCATAGATTTAATGCCAAAACTGTTTCACCACATGCAGCCTTGCCAGACATTCCTTCTCAGTGACACTGTAGTTCTTCTTGTGCTTATTGAGAACTCTTGATGCATGGGCTACAGGTTAATCCACACCTTCATCATTAATTTGGGCAAGGATAGCACCTACAGCTACTTCACTAGCATTGGTATACAAGATAAACTCTTTATCATAATTAGGATAGACTAAGATAGGAGCTTCCTTGAGCTTGGCCTTCAGGGCTTTGAATACTTGTTGTTGGCTGTCAGTCCATTCAAAGGGGACGTTGCAAAGCAGTTGGACGAGGGGTTTTCTCAGTTCAGCAAAGCCAGGGATGAACTGTTGGTAGTAGCCCATCATACCAAGGAATACTTGAACCTCTCAAAGATTTGTGGGAGGTAGCATCTTGTCAATGGCTTCCACCTTATTATTCATGGGGCGGATTACAGTTTGAGTGACTTCATACCCTAGAAACTCAAGAAGTTCCTTGAAAAAGGAGCACTTGGAGGGTTTGAGTTTCAAGCCAGGCTCATAAATCTTGATGAAGACAGCCTTGAGATGGTCCAAGTGGTTGGCAAAGGTAGCGCTGAATAAGCTGATATCACCAAGGTACACAAGGACACAAAAGTGCTTTAGATCTCGTAGGATTGAGTCCATAGCCTGTTGAAATGTGGCAGGGGCATTGTAGAGTCCTTGGGGCATACAAGTGGATTAAAAAGCCTTCTGAGGTAATAAGTGCAGCCTTTTCTTGATCTTCAGGAGATAAGTCAACCTGCCAGTATCCCAAAGCTAGATCCATGGCAGAGAAAAACTTGGAACCACCCAGCTGTCTGTAAGCATTGTCAATTCAGGGCAAGGGGTATGAGTCTTTCTTAGTGAGAGAATTCAGGCAGCAATAGTACATTACAATGTGGTGTCCCCCATCCTTCCTATTGAGAATCAGTAACAGGGAAGCCCAAGGACTTTGGGAAGGAGCCAGTAACCCAGCATCCAGAAGTTTTTTGAGTTCCTTAGACACCTGAGCATCTTCTACCCTATTACAGCGGTATGGTTTAGCACAAAAAGGGGGCACATTCTCAGTATCAATCTGATGGATGACTTCTTTAGCTAGGCCATAGTCCGTAGGTCCAGAGGCAAAGATGTCACTGAACTGATTGATCAGGTCCAACACGTCTTTTTGTTGAACAGGAGACAGTTGGAGGAAATCAGCAGCAGTGAACAAGGAGAAAACTTGAGGATCATCTTCAGGTAGATTGAAATCACTGAAAGTTCCAAAGGGGTAGAGGGAGGATACTTGTTCTGCTCCCAGTATACAATTATAACCTACAACCTTGCCTCTGGTCACCTGCATGGGCAGGGCCAACAGGTTACAAGCATTATTTGTACGGGCTCTTTGTGGGTTTGGTCTAAAATCCCAGGACACAGGAAAGGCTTAGTACAACTCAAGGATTCAGGTGAGTAAAGTTCCAAGAAGGACTTTTCAGGTAGCTCATAGGAAATCTGGGAATCAATCACCACTTGAGAGCCCAGGGGAATGGTGATAGCCGCTGGGGCAAGAATAGGTACCCCTTCTTCTGCAGAGCAGGAAGGAGGAGGGGTACGCATGTTGGAGAAGTAAGTCCTATATTTGAGAGAGAAGATACCCATAGGGTACTCAAGCATGCAAGTTTTAAGACGTTTTCCTGAGAGGCGCGGAGGTTCCTCAAAAATCAAAGGAACTTCATATCCCAAGAGTGAAAGGTATCCATCTTGTAAGTTCACAATCCCGTTATACTCTTGGAGGAATTGTGTACCAACCAAGAGGGCATAGCTTTTGTTCTCAAGGACCACAGCAGAAAAGGCAATAAGAAGTTTCAAAACCTCATGGGTAAAGCAGAGTAGGCACTAATGGCTCAAGCTTGGGCCATGCCAGCTGTGCCATACAACTGTGTATATTTGAGGTCAGGGGCCAACTTAAGTTTCTTCATTAGTTTGGAAAATACCACGTTGACTGGGAAACTCGTGTCCAGAAAGGCTTTGATCTTAACCTTTTGGATTGATACTTCCACGCGGGTTGTATCTTTCCCAAAGGGAGGAAAGACAGCCAACACTTCTTAAGCAGCCTCTAGCACATTTTCCCATTTGGCCAGCATACACTGTAACACAGGAATTTCCTTATACACAGTCTGTAGTGGGAGAGATACAGATACGTTGTGGAAAAGAGCTTCAGCTAGTTTGGCTGCTTCCTTGGAAGAGTCAACCAAGACAGGAGGTCAGTGGGCTTGGGCTAGGTAGGGGCAAGTCACCATGGACATAGCTTCACTTGTAAGTACTTGGAAAGTGGTGGTAGCCTTCCCAGAACAAAACATGTATGATACAGGGATGGTTTCCGGAACAGCCAAGACAGAGTAGCCATAACTATCAGAGTCTCATATCAAAATCTTCAGGGTCTGAATCACTGGAGAGATTGGAAAATAGATGAAGGACAGTTGGGCCAGAGGAAGAGGGAGTTTCTTTAGCAGACAGAAGATCAGGGGGAGACAGGGGAGATTGGTCAGCAGAGAGTGTCTCTGTTTCTAAGCTGACCTCTCTTTTCCTGCCTGTTCCTTGGGATTGCAACCTTCCACTTGGGGATTAGTGCAAGTGCGTGAGTGGTGTCCAATCTGGCCACAGTTATGGCAGCCTTATCTCTTGCCTGCCCACTATTACCCAGAGTCATAATGTGTGGCGTACAAGAGGTAGTCCCAGAATTATTGGCTTTATTCTCACGCACCACTGTACCTCCATGTGTCAAATGCATGACTTGTAAGAGCATCTTAATACTCTATATGGAAGTGATTGAAGCCTTGTGTGCCTTGAAGTGTAGACATAGAAGCTGGTTCACCTTAAAAGCATTTAAACAAGCTTTTTAGGCTTCCTGGGGAGTTAACTGTTGACTAGTAATTAACTGCTGGCCTTCAATGTAGAAACAATCTGAAAACTCAGCCAGGGTTTCCTTGGGTTTGAAATCAATGTGCATAAATGCATCTTTCTTGACTTCCAAGCTGAGGTCTCCTCCAAACTCTTCAATAAGGAGGCGCTTTATATCCTCCCAAGTGACAATAGAAGGGAGCTAGAGGACTACAACTTCCTGGCAAGTGGGATGGAGGCAGGTAAGGATGTGTTCCTTCTTGAGTTCATCAGTAGCCCTACACATTGCAGTTTTGTAAATGGTCAGAAAAGCAGCAATGGTAGAGGTTTTGGGATCAAATATATGTTTGAAGGTTGGCTTATAGTTTGGGTCAATAGAGGAGGACAAGGACTAGCTGTTTTCACCAGGGTTGAGGACATTGATATGATGTTTTCCCTCAAATTTGGATTCAGTAGCAGGTTGTCTATCACAGAGGAGTTGAAGGCTTTCCTCTAAAGTGTCTAAGGTAGAGCTGTTTTGCCCACTAATATCTTGGGCAGTGGTGGCAGCAGTCCCAAATTCATCAATCTTGATTTGGTGTACTGCCAGGGTGCCAGCAATGCCATTGACACGGGTAGCCAGGGAGGTGTTCTGAGCAACCAAAGGGGCGACTTGTCCATTTAGGGTCTCTGTAAAGTGGGAGAGGTTTTGGACCTCTCTTTCCAATGTGTCTTGCCTATCAGCTACATCATTTGTCACTTCAGCAAGTTGATCTAGAGCACACACACAGTGGACCCGGGGTTGACCTTCTAGACCAGGGCAACAACCATGATTGTCATGCGCATGAGTATTAACAACTTAACCTTCCTCTTAATCTTCAGATTCAGATGACAAATCTTCAGAATTAGAGAGGCGCTGTCTTAATTACTTGATTTCACCTCGTAAGGTAGCCACTTGATCAGTGAGGGAGGCAATACAAGGGTCAGGCATAGGTCCTACTGGAGGGGGGTTCTGCACAGAAGCTTGACGTTGAGTGGTAGCCTTGAGCTTGGCAATGGCCTTATATACTTTGGTTTCAAAATCAGATGGGGTCTCAACAGGGTGAGCAGGAGGAGTCACCTCAATAGAGGCTACCCTGTCATCCACATAATTTTGCACCTGGTATAGAGTGTTGGCTAGTGAAGCTGTATCTAAACTGTATTGATGCTGCAGGTGGCAGCCCCAAGTATCAACATGAGCTCCTATCAATTTGAGTTGCAAGTTGACATGCTCTCTGAATTGATTGAGCTCACTAACCAGAGTCTCAAAGCCTGCCAATGGTTTAGCAGAAAAGCCTCAATTTGCTCTCGCCAGGATGCCTGATGTTCATCCAATTTTCATAGTCAATCTTTTATGTATCCAGGGAGCAAGGAACAAAGAGAGTTCAGGGAGGCGGTTAAATACTTCTGGGACACCAACAAGTTGCGCTGGTTGTCAGAAATACAAGCAAAGAGACTGTGTGGTCATTCTTGATAGGCCATATTTTGAGTGTGGTTACTTGAAACAACGGTGGCTACAGCATCTGGCAGTTAATTTTGGGATCCTAAGGCAAGTTGGTGGTGAACTAGAGCAGGTTGGATGAAATGGGTGACCAACACACCAATAGTATCCATGGATCCCATCAAAGCGGGGGGGAGACCAAAGTCCAAAAGGAAATAATACAGGTATTTGGAGGTGTACCCGGGAAGGAGGCCAGGGATAAAGTGCATGGCTACTGTACCAGAGTGAAGAAGGGAGCAGGCAGCAGCACAGGCTTGCTCATAGTTGAGAGAGAAAGCAGGAAGGGGGCCCACAAGGGCCCGGGAGACAGAATCAATATCATAGGATTTGCAGGAGCATTGGTGATGTCTTCTTCTAGAGGGGGACTAGAAACTTTAGGTTGATCTGGTACTTCAGAAACAAAGGGAGAGGGACCAGAGAATGCGCGTGGAAACAGGGTAACCAAGGGGCTTACAGCCCCTGTAGTGAGCACCATTTTGTTGTGTTTGGCTCCAGGGGACAACATCCTGGAGGACACAGCAGTAAATCTTTATTACAAAAGATTTGAGGTTTATAGCTAGCCTTGGGTTAGCCTTCAGGGCAAAATTAAGGGCACATACCTTAATTTACTGGAAAACAAGATGTAAAAGTCCTTTTGGCAGAAAGGACAGGAAAAGCTTGAAGATTATAAAATCCAACACAAATGTGGATAAACTTGTCTTTATTAGATGTAATGATTCTATTTTATAAAGTTGACAAGAGACGGTGATCTTTCAATAGGAAGACAGAGTGGCTGAGTGGGTTACGTTGGGATGAGGTCATACCAGGATCAATCACAGAAAGGTAAAATAATCCGGAATGGGTGGATATTGAACTAGACCCATTTACAGAAGGCATGGAATTTCCAAACTTGAAGGCAAAACCAGCCAAATTTTTGCAACTATCAATATTCAAAGGCTGAATTAAAATAGCATTGATTGCGCAATTTACAACAGGATCAATGGTTGGATTGTCTAAGTGGAATGCCACTTGCAAGGGCCCAGTCAAACACCAGTTTAATGTAGACTCATGCTTGGATCTACAGGTTCTGGTAATGGGGGCTGAGATAAAGAACCAATGTGGTTCACGGAATCAGCAGAGAAGACTAGTGAGGGAACTGTTTCATCACAGAGAAGGCTAGTTGAAGGACTGTTGGTTCATATTGAAGTTCCAAACCAAAAAAGCTCATTGTGCAGGTGGAACCAAGGAGGTTCTTGTTGTAAATTGCGCAATCAATGCTATTTTAATTCAGCCTTTGAATATTGATAGTTGCAAAAATTTGGCTGGTTTTGCCTTCAAGTTTGGAAATTCCATGCCTTCTGTAAATGGGTCTAGTTCAATATCCACCCATTCCGGATTATTTTACCTTTCTGTGATTGATCCTGGTATGACCTCATCCCAACGTAACCCACTCAGCCACTCTGTCTTCCTATTGAAAGATCACCGTCTCTTGTCAACTTTATAAAATAGAATCATTACATCTAATAAAGACAAGTTTATCCACATTTGTGTTGGATTTTATAATCTTCAAGCTTTTCCTGTCCTTTCTGCCAAAAGGACTTTTACATCTTGTTTTCCAGTAAATTAAGGTATGTGCCCTTAATTTTGCCCTGAAGGCTAACCCAAGGCTAGCTATAAACCTCAAATCTTTTGTAATAAAGATTTACTGCTGTGTCCTCCAGGATGTTGTCCCCTGGAGCCAAACACAACAAAATGGTGCTCACTACAGGGGCTGTAAGCCCCTTGGTTACCCTGTTTCCACGCGCATTCTCTGGTCCCTCTCCCTTTGTTTCTGAAGTACCAGATCAACCTAAAGTTTCTAGTCCCCCTCTAGAAGAAGACATCACCAATGCTCCTGCAAATCCTATGATATTGATTCTGTCTCCCGGGCCCTTGTGGGCCCCCTTCCTGCTTTCTCTCTCAACTATGAGCAAGCCTGTGCTGCTGCCTGCTCCCTTCTTCACTCTGGTACAGTAGCCATGCACTTTATCCCTGGCCTCCTTCCCGGGTACACCTCCAAATACCTGTATTATTTCCTTTTGGACTTTGGTCTCCCCCCCGCTTTGATGGGATCCATGGATACTATTGGTGTGTTGGTCACCCATTTCATCCAACCTGCTCTAGTTCACCACCAACTTGCCTTAGGATCCCAAAATTAACTGCCAGATGCTGTAGCCACCGTTGTTTCAAGTAACCACACTCAAAATATGGCCTATCAAGAATGACCACACAGTCTCTTTGCTTGTATTTCTGACAACCAGCGCAACTTGTTGGTGTCCCAGAAGTATTTAACCGCCTCCCTGAACTCTCTTTGTTCCTTGCTCCCTGGATACATAAAAGATTGACTATGAAAATTGGATGAACATCAGGCATCCTGGCGAGAGCAAATTGAGGCTTTTCTGCTAAACCATTGGCAGGCTTTGAGACTCTGGTTAGTGAGCTCAATCAATTCAGAGAGCATGTCAACTTGCAACTCAAATTGATAGGAGCTCATGTTGATACTTGGGGCTGCCACCTGCAGCATCAATACAGTTTAGATACAGCTTCACTAGCCAACACTCTATACCAGGTGCAAAATTATGTGGATGACAGGGTAGCCTCTATTGAGGTGACTCCTCCTGCTCACCCTGTTGAGACCCCATCTGATTTTGAAACCAAAGTATATAAGGCCATTGCCAAGCTCAAGGCTACCACTCAACGTCAAGCTTCTGTGCAGAACCCCCCTCCAGTAGGACCTATGCCTGACCCTTGTATTGCCTCCCTCACTGATCAAGTGGCTACCTTACGAGGTGAAATCAAGTAATTAAGACAGCGCCTCTCTAATTCTGAAGATTTGTCATCTGAATCTGAAGATTAAGAGGAAGGTTAAGTTGTTAATACTCATGCGCATGACAATCATGGTTGTTGCCCTGGTCTAGAAGGTCAACCCCGGGTCCACTGTGTGTGTGCTCTAGATCAACTTGCTGAAGTGACAAATGATGTAGCTGATAGGCAAGACACATTGGAAAGAGAGGTCCAAAACCTCTCCCACTTTACAGAGACCCTAAATGGACAAGTCGCCCCTTTGGTTGCTCAGAACACCTCCCTGGCTACCCGTGTCAATGGCATTGCTGGCACCCTGGCAGTACACCAAATCAAGATTGATGAATTTGGGACTGCTGCCACCACTGCCCAAGATATTAGTGGGCAAAACAGCTCTACCTTAGACACTTTAGAGGAAAGCCTTCAACTCCTCTGTGATAGACAACCTGCTACTGAATCCAAATTTGAGGGAAAACATCATATCAATGTCCTCAACCCTGGTGAAAACAGCTAGTCCTTGTCCTCCTCTATTGACCCAAACTATAAGCCAACCTTCAAACATATATTTGATCCCAAAACCTCTACCATTGCTGCTTTTCTGACCATTTACAAAACTGCAATGTGTAGGGCTACTGATGAACTCAAGAAGGAACACATCCTTACCTGCCTCCATCCCACTTGCCAGGAAGTTGTAGTCCTCTAGCTCCCTTCTATTGTCACTTGGGAGGATATAAAGCGCCTCCTTATTGAAGAGTTTGGAGGAGACCTCAGCTTGGAAGTCAAGAAAGATGCATTTATGCACATTGATTTCAAACCCAAGGAAACCCTGGCTGAGTTTTCAGATTGTTTCTACATTGAAGGCCAGCAGTTAATTACTAGTCAACAGTTAACTCCCCAGGAAGCCTAAAAAGCTTGTTTAAATGCTTTTAAGGTGAACCAGCTTCTATGTCTACACTTCAAGGCACACAAGGCTTCAATCACTTCCATATAGAGTATTAAGATGCTCTTACAAGTCATGCATTTGACACATGGAGGTACAGTGGTGCGTGAGAATAAAGCCAATAATTCTGGGACTACCTCTTGTACGCCACACATTATGACTCTGGGTAATAGTGGGCAGGCAAGAGATAAGGCTGCCATAACTGTGGCCAGATTGGACACCACTCACGCACTTGCACTAATCCCCAAGTGGAAGGTTGCAATCCCAAGGAACAGGCAGGAAAAGAGAGGTCAGCTTAGAAACAGAGACACTCTCTGCTGACCAATCTCCCCTGTCTCCCCCTGATCTTCTGTCTGCTAAAGAAACTCCCTCTTCCTCTGGCCCAACTGTCCTTCATCTATTTTCCAATCTCTCCAGTGATTCAGACCCTGAAGATTTTGATATGAGACTCTGATAGTTATGGCTACTCTGTCTTGGCTGTTCCGGAAACCATCCCTGTATCATACATGTTTTGTTCTGGGAAGGCTACCACCACTTTCCAAGTACTTACAAGTGAAGCTATGTCCATGGTGACTTGCCCCTACCTAGCCCAAGCCCACTGACCTCCTGTCTTGGTTGACTCTTCCAAGGAAGCAGCCAAACTAGCTGAAGCTCTTTTCCACAACGTATCTGTATCTCTCCCACTACAGACTGTGTATAAGGAAATTCCTGTGTTACAGTGTATGCTGGCCAAATGGGAAAATGTGCTAGAGGCTGCTTAAGAAGTGTTGGCTGTCTTTCCTCCCTTTGGGAAAGATACAACCCGCGTGGAAGTATCAATCCAAAAGGTTAAGATCAAAGCCTTTCTGGACACGAGTTTCCCAGTCAACGTGGTATTTTCCAAACTAATGAAGAAACTTAAGTTGGCCCCTGACCTCAAATATACACAGTTGTATGGCACAGCTGGCATGGCCCAAGCTTGAGCCATTAGTGCCTACTCTGCTTTACCCATGAGGTTTTGAAACTTCTTATTGCCTTTTCTGCTGTGGTCCTTGAGAACAAAAGCTATGCCCTCTTGGTTGGTACACAATTCCTCCAAGAGTATAACGGGATTGTGAACTTACAAGATGGATACCTTTCACTCTTGGGATATGAAGTTCCTTTGATTTTTGAGGAACCTCCGCGCCTCTCAGGAAAACGTCTTAAAACTTGCATGCTTGAGTACCCTATGGGTATCTTCTCTCTCAAATATAGGACTTACTTCTCCAACATGCGTACCCCTCCTCCTTCCTGCTCTGCAGAAGAAGGGGTACCTATTCTTGCCCCAGCGGCTATCACCATTCCCCTGGGCTCTCAAGTGGTGATTGATTCCCAGATTTCCTATGAGCTACCTGAAAAGTCCTTCTTGGAACTTTACTCACCTGAATCCTTGAGTTGTACTAAGCCTTTCCTGTGTCCTGGGATTTTAGACCAAACCCACAAAGAGCCCGTACAAATAATGCTTGTAACCTGTTGGCCCTGCCCATGCAGGTGACCAGAGGCAAGGTTGTAGGTTATAATTGTATACTGGGAGCAGAACAAGTATCCTCCCTCTACCCCTTTGGAACTTTCAGTGATTTCAATCTACCTGAAGATGATCCTCAAGTTTTCTCCTTGTTCACTGCTGCTGATTTCCTCCAACTGTCTCCTGTTCAACAAAAAGACGTGTTGGACCTGATCAATCAGTTCAGTGACATCTTTGCCTCTGGACCTACGGACTATGGCCTAGCTAAAGAAGTCATCCATCAGATTGATACTGAGAATGTGCCCCCTTTTTGTGCTAAACCATACCGCTGTAATAGGGTAGAAGATGCTCAGGTGTCTAAGGAACTCAAAAAACTTCTGGATGCTGGGTTACTGGCTCCTTCCCAAAGTCCTTGGGCTTCCCTGTTACTGATTCTCAATAGGAAGGATGGGGGACACCACATTGTAATGTACTATTGCTGCCTGAATTCTCTCACTAAGAAAGACTCATACCCCTTGCCCTGAATTGACAATGCTTACAGACAGCTGGGTGGTTCCAAGTTTTTCTCTGCCATGGATCTAGCTTTGGGATACTGGCAGGTTGACTTATCTCCTGAAGATCAAGAAAAGGCTGCACTTATTACTTTGGAAGGCCTCTTTGAACCCACTTGTATGCCCCAGGGACTCTGCAATGCCCCTGCCACATTTCAACGGGCTATGGACTCCATCCTATGAGACCTAAAGCTCTTTTGTGTCCTTGTGTACCTTGATGATATCACTGTGTTCAGCGCTATCTTTACTAACCACTTGGAACACCTCAAGGCTGTCTTCATCAAGATCTAAGAAGCTGGCTTGAAACTCAAACCCTCCAAGTGCTCCTTCTTCAAGCAACATCTTGAGTTCCTAGGGTATGAAGTCACTCAAACTGTAATCCGCCCCATGAATAATAAGGTGGAAGCCATTGACAAGATGCTACCTCCCACAAATCTTTGAGAGGTTCAAGTATTCCTTGGTATGATGGGCTACTACCAACAGTTCATCCCTGACTTTGCTGAACTGAGTGAACCCCTTGTCCAACTGCTTTGCAACGTCCCCTTTGAATGGACTGACAGCCAACAACAAGCATTTGAAGCACTGAAGGCCAAGCTCAATGAGGCTCCTATCTTAGTCTATCCTGATTATGATAAAGAGTTCATCTTGTATACTGACGCTAGTGTAGTAGCTGTGGGTGCCATCCTTGCCCAACTTGATAATGAAGGCGTGGATTAACCTGTAGCCTACTCATCAAGAGTCCTAAATAAGCACAAGAAGAACTACAGTGTCACTGGGAAGGAATGTCTGGCGGTGCTGCATGCGGTGAAACAGTTTTCTCAATACATCTATGAAACAACTTCATGGTAGTTACCAATTACTCCTTCCTCAAATGGCTACAACAGCTAAAGGAACCTAAAGGTTGTCTAGTGTGTTAGGCTCTACGTCTACAAGGGTACAATTTCACTGTGATACACTGTTCTGGGCCCAACATCAAAACGCTGATGGCCTGTCAAGGATGCCAATCCTGGCTATTCATCCCGCTGATGCTGATTGACTATACAAACTAACAAAGTATCCTGACTCTTGGACCACTGAGCCAGAAGACATCTGCTTGGTCCTACAGACCCTATCCAAGGACACTATAATTTGTGATAGACAACTCTTCAAAAAGGTTAACAAGGTCTACCTACCCTACGTTTGCCCTAGCATGAGGATAGCCATCATCCTCCAAGCTCACATTATACTGGCCATGAAGGCATAGCCAAGACTCATGACTGGTTGTGCAAAAACTTCTACTGGGAAAATATGCGCCTTTTGATCCCTGATGTCCTTGCCTTCTGCCATTTTTGTCAGCTTCTACTTCCTTGTCTGTCCCAACACCAGTTCAAACTCATCCCTCCAAAGCATGCCTTCCATACGGTGAGTATTGATACTGTTGGGCCTTTCCCAGGTCTAGATTGGGATGTTGGTTTATCCTGGTTGCTATAAACCACTTTAGCAAGTGGGTTGAAGCCAGAGCAACCAAAGATATATTGGCTAGGACCATGGCTACTTTCTTGCTAAAAGACATTTTCTATTGACATGGCTACCCTCAAGTCCTGCTCTCTGACAATGGCACCAACTTTAATGTTTGCCTCATCACCTCTATTGTCAAAGCTATGTGGACTCACCAGTTGTTCTCTGCGCCATATAATCCCTCCACCAATGGAACTGTTGAACAAGCAAACTCCACCCTGGTATCTATCATGAGAAAACTCACTCTCTCTAACACTGCTATTTGGGACATGTTCCTCCCTGCTGCCCTCTTTGCCTACCGCCTTAGTAGACACCAGGTGACTGGCCAGTCCCCCTTTGCCATGCTGTATGAACGGGAAGCCACTACTCCCTCAATCTTGGGATCCCCGTTGATCAAGGTTGACACCTCTGCCAATCCCAAAGATCATATCAAAGACTTGAAAAATTATATCATTGACATCCAAGCTACCACCTATTCTACTGCTTACAAGGTCAAAACCTTAGAGCTCTCACCCTCTAATGCTTCCAGAGCCCCCTCCCTGAGTACCAAGTGGGTGACCTAGTCCTCTATTATCAAAATTATACTGGAGGTTGTGCTCATAAGCTAGATTCTCTCTGGATTGGACCTTGTTAGGTTACCTTCAAGAAGGGCTTTGAGTACACTGTGAAGCTACTATTGTCTGGCTGTTCCTTTGCCTGCATCCACTCCAACTTTCTTTGCAAGTATCAACTCCCTCCGTCCAATCTTGAGGGGGGAGATGTTGTAAATTGCGCTATTAATGCTATTTCAATTTGCCCTTCAAATATTGATAGTTGCAAATATTTGACTGGTTTTGCCTTTGAGTTTGGAAATTCCCTACCTTTTGTAAATGGTATGGTTCAATATCCACCCATTCCAGATTATCATACCTGTCTTTGATTGATCCTGGTATGACCTTATCCCAACGTGACCCCCTCAGCCACTCTGTCTTCCTAATGAGTGATCACTGTTCTTTGTCTACTATTTAAGTGGAATCAATTCTCCTAATAAAGACAAGTTTATCCACATTTGTGTTGGCTTTTATAATCTTCAAGCTTTTTCTGTCCTTTTTTCCAAAAGGGAGTCCTCATCTTGTATTCCAGAAAATTAAGATATGTGCCCTTAATTTTTCCCTAAGGGCTAACCAAGGCTAGCTTTGAACCTCAAATCTTTCATTATAAAGACTTCCTGCCGTGTCCTCCTGGATGTTGTCCCCAGGAGCCAAACACAACATTTGGGACACTCACTCTTTCCTGTTTGTGCCTTGTGGAGAGTGTTGGACGTTTGTTCTGCTTTCTCTACCTTGAAATATAGAATTTGCAGGTTGGTTACTTGGTCCAGATTTATATGTCTCATTACATGTGACTTAGCGTGTTATGGTACATGAGGGGAGTAGCCAGAGTGTCAAAAGCCATATCAGAGGGGGCATATAGTTGGAGTTCCTCATAAACGCGGGTGAGCTCCTTCACTGTGCCAGTCTGGGTCATGTTCTTCACTTGGTGAATGATCATGAGTACGGTGTCCTTCAGCACAAATCTTGCCAAAAAGTCTTGCTTGAAGGTGTCCCAATTTTTCTTGGTGTGTTCTTTGTGCCACTTATTGCACCAGGTGCCAGAGTTGTGGGTCAATAAGATGGAGATTTCTGCAATCCAAAATTGTTGCCAGCACTCCATTTGTGCCAGCTTGCTTTGGGCAGACTGGATCCATGCTGTGGTGTTATTGTTGTTGGCTCCAGCAAAATCTTCCAAGGCAGCGCTTTGAAGCCTCTGCACTACCTAGGCAGGCATGGTGCTTTTGCCAGTTGCTTGTAAAATGGCAGCCGGCATTTGGAAAACCCCTTGTGCATATAGGGCATTGAAGGCAGGAAGCAGGATCACCATGTTCTGGTACAGGACAAAGCCATTGGGTATTTTGGTACTAGGTGTGTACAGAGTCCAGTCTAGCGGGAGGCCAGATGTGATTCTATCAAGGATTTGTTGACCACGGCAAGTACGGGCAACAGGCGGAATTTTGGGGGATAAAGTAGGATGGAGAACCTACCTGTTCTACCAATGTTGTAATTGTGCTGTTTTAGCAGAGTTACACAGAAAAGGTATTTAGTGGATAGATAATAATCTTTATTGTGAGACAGTGATTATATATTCATAGTGAATTGTGAATAGTAGGAACATAAAAGTGTTGATCACACTGTGGGATGTTGAAGGGGGTGGCTTGATCCTTGTAATGAGTCAAGTGCAAAAACAAGTTAACCACCAGAGAGGATCAGCTTGTGTTCATGTTATTGTATTTGGTAATTTGAGTTGCCTTCCTAACGTGGCTTTGGGTGACTGGTTAATTGGATTGCGGGTCAAAAACCTGCTTACTCAGAATCTTGCTGGTGGGTCAAGCCTGCTGCTTTGACACTATTGCCGTAACTGTGCTGTTTTAGCAGAGTTACACAGGGAAAGATTTAGAAGATAGATAATAATCTTTATTGAGAGATAATGATTATATAGTTCATGTGAATCAAGGATAAAAGGAACAAGATTGGTGATCACATGGCTGGATGGAAGAAGGGGTGGCTTGATCCTGATAATGAGTCAAGCACCAAATTGAGGTATCTACCGTGAAGGATCATCATCTGTTTGTGTTGATGGATTTGGTAATTTGAGTTGACTTCCTAGTCTGGCTTTGGGTGACCAGGTAATCAGATTGCGGGTCACAAACCTGCTTGGTTGGAACCTTGCTGGCGGGTTGAGCCTGCGGTTTTGACACCATCTATTTAAATGAAAATATATTATCAACAGAAAATGAACTAGCAAGATACCAAGAAAAAGACAGCTTGATAAAAATAGATTTTAATTTATAATTCTATTTTATTATTAACAGTTTTTAAAATTTACTATAATCATGCATCTAAATTTTAGCTGCCCTAAAATGGAATAGGGTGATTTTTGAGAATGCCTATGATTCCTAAAAAATTAGCACAAATCCACTATAGATCCTTTAGCATCCTTTTTGAGACACCCATAAATTATATTTATTTCAAATTCACCTCATTTTTGATTTGAAATTTGGTTCTTGGATTTGACTATCCTATTTTCATATTTGTTTGACATACAGAAAATCTCAAGTTGTACATTAGAATCCCGCATTTCTGATTCATGTATCCCACATTTGTTTGTTGTGGTTTGTCTTTTGTTAGTTGAGTTATCTGCCTAAGGGATTTAAAATTTGCCAATTTAAATAAATCAAAAACAGTTAAATTAAATGGTTAATTTTAATATTTTTTATTTTTCACTCATCTTAATTGCCCGCAAAAGTGATTTGAAATTTGAACCAAGGATTTGACAATCCCACATTTTTATGTTTAGGTTCTGAATTTATAGCACCTGTCCGCATACCTGGTATCAATGACTCATCCCTGACCCCGCAACCCAACCCCCCACAAAAATCTGTTGCGGCAAGAGAATCCTCCTCAACCCAAATATTTGGAGTTATGTATAACTGTCACAAGTGACAAACTCCTGTTGACCATGTGCATAGAAAACCTAAACTATGGGGATCAAACCCCAATATTCTGTGGGCTGCCTGCAGATTTCCAAACTTGAACCAGAACAGGATTTGACTTTGGGAAATCTTCTAAGGCTTGATGAACTAAATTTACCTGCATCAAGATTCCCTACGCCAAAGGTTCCTGTTAACTCAACCAATGAGAGGGCAGGCCAAGACAAAGATCCTGGAATAAACCGGGCCATCACAGAAGAGGAAACAAAGAAACTTCCTGTAGAATGTGGGCACCCAGAGATGACCAACCCCACAACCTGATAAGGAAATTTGAGTATTCTCAGTTTGAACCAGCCAATGAATTAACTCCTGCAACAGATGCCACCAAGGACTGGAAAACCTGGTAGACGGTAGCACCAGGCCTGAGGAATTTGTAAAAGCTTACCCATGGCAGGTGGGCATACTTATACCCTCCACTGCCAGGAAGTTGCTCATTGCCATTCTTGCAATAAAGTGACATGGAGCTTTGGTTCAACCAGGTTATTCCATACTTGATTTTAGTTCTATTTCATTTGCAGTCCAACTCCTGCGGTTCCGTACCTCCTGCTTACCCAACCCAAGAAACTGCAGACCAGCTGCCCAGACTCTATTGACCACCAGGAGCTTCCTTTGGCCCAGTACATTTCACTGAATACCCACCTAACCCGGCATATTCAGAGTTCACCCTAGAGAAAATCCTAATCTACAACCCAGAGGCTAGAACCCAAGAGACAGAGTTTATTGGCCAAGAAGGATCTTGGATAACTGTGTCCCCTCTGCTATTCTGTGACAAGTACAACTAAGGCCCGCATATTTGGTTCCAATGACACCACCTCTCATCCTGCGGCCAATGAATCTACTTCCACTCAGATATTTGGAATGATGTATATCACTCTCACCGGTTTAATTAATTCAATGGTACCTGCAAGCAGACCTTGGGCCCTCCTGGGAAAATTGTTATCTTATATTGCAAAGTTAGCACCAATCTTGTGGTAGGCCCTTTCTGCAGGGCCTGCAGGCCATCTGCCCATAAGTTTCCAAGAACCTCTCACAGGCTGGATCCCTGATAATAGCACTCTTAATGTCCTCATCAATTCTATGGTGCTCTCTGTGAGCCCTGGGTCATCCTAGGAAAGTCCCTATCATATCTTATAAAGTTAGCACCCATCCTGTGGTGGGCCTCCCTTCAGGCCATCTGCCTGCAAGTTCTCAGAAACCCACTTAAAGATGGATCCCTTCAAAGTCTATAAATACTTTATAATCATAGTTTTTAAAAAATTATGGGTTCTTTGTTGGTATCTTGACTCCTTAAGCGGTACTATACTGTAAATTCAGAACCTAAACATAAAAATGCAGGATTGTCAAATCCTTGGTCCAAATTTCAAATCACTTTTGCAGGATAGCCTTTTTTTAATTAAATTGATTTTTTGTGTATTTATTTGAATTTTTAAAAATGCAGGAACTCATAGACACTTTGCAAAGTTCAAGTCAAACTGCATTTTTCCAATAGACAAAATGAATTAACTGGAATCAATTTTGAAGCGTTCAAATCCATCAACCATTTTCATTAAGTTTACTATGTTTTTTGAAATTGTGGGATTGTCAAATCCAAGAACCAAATTTCAAATCACTTTTGAATGCCACTAATAAGCTCAGATATTAATTGCAGGAACTGGAATCCAAATTTAATGTATGATAAGCACACTAGGAAACACCAACCCAAATCAAGAAGCTCCACCATGACTAAAATCAAACTAAAAATTCTATCTCAATAATCATGTTTAGACATAAAAAGTGATTAAACTTTAAAATTATCCAAACCCAGAAATTATACAATATTATACACTTCAAATCACAGATATATAAATTCTGTTACTATTCAATGCTAAATCAAGAGAAAATAACTACTCAC
Source organism: Entomophthora muscae (assembly GCA_014839935.2). NCBI lineage: Eukaryota > Fungi > Entomophthoromycota > Entomophthoromycetes > Entomophthorales > Entomophthoraceae > Entomophthora > Entomophthora muscae. The sequence continues at coordinate 105,654 of QTSX02001474.1, forward strand.
AAATAAACCAATAAATAGAAATAAACACATATTTAATCTAAAATATATTTTTTATTTTATTTTTATGGACCAACAATTGCATTCTCAACCAGCTCCTGCACCCGCCTGTGGGGCAGTCTGTTCACGAGGGCATCCCAGAGGGTCCAAGAACAGACCCAGAACCCAACTCAAGGGTATTCATGCCAACACACAGGCCTCCCAAGGCGTCATTGCCAGTCAATTATCTCCCACATCCCAAGCCCAACCAACCAGCCTGAATCCAAGACAGAAGCCGCTCTCAAGGCCTGCTACCAAAGTCTCCTACACCAGGGTCACTGGGAACACTGAGGTTACTTACACCTTCACTGTGTACCCAGTTGTCACCTGGCCTTGCACTCTTGATCCAAGAGTTTCTGCTTCCTGCCCCTGCGTCTTTGACACCACCTACAAGCCATTGGCTACAATTGAGGAGCCATCTGAATCTGTGTCTTATATCATCATTGACAGCGCCAGCGCAACCAAGTGTGATCCCAACTTCTACACAAAGGTCCCCATCCCCTGTGTTGAGCCTTCCAGCCAAGATGCTGTGGTACCTGACAAGGGCTGGTGTTGGTTGACAGATAATGAGCGTGAAGTTCTCCTCAACTGCTTGAATGGGGGAATGACTGTTTGGAATATTGCGTCCCAATTTTGTGTCACAGCCAGGTATATTGGCAATATCAACATAAAGCATGGCAACCCCAGACAAATTACCAAATCCACCAAGTCTAAGCGGCAGCCCAAACTTCTTCAGCCTGTTCATATTGATGCAATCAAGCAGTGGGTTACCAAGGATTGCCACTTGGACACGCTTGCTGTCTAATCAATGCTTGCCACATAGATTGGGCTTTCTGTCTCCAAAACTCTTGTCTAAAAGGCAATGGTCAAATAGGGCTTCTCTTGGTAGGTCTTTAGAGTTTCTCTGTACAATAGGGATAGCAAAAAACAATTGAGGATTGAAAAATTTATGCCAAGACATATCTGGCCCTAAAGAAGACTGGGAATGTCCAGTTCTTCTACATTGACAAATTGTTGTTTTCCTCCTCACTTAGGTCTAGGCATGGGTGAGTTGAGAAGAGATCCAAGGACAGAGTAGCTCATTGTGCAGCTGTCTGTTCCCAGATCATTTCAATTCTGTGCTTCTTGGTCCTTGCGGGTTGGATCAATACCAGATGATCAAGGGTTCTCATAATAGAGGGACATTCCTTGATTTTCTCTGAGCTGTAAAGGAATACCTCTGGATCAATTAAAGCAGCACAACCAACATTGTTGTTTTGGATAATGTTGGGCTCCACAAAGTGTATCTGGTTGTGTCTGAGTTTTCACCCATTGACAAGAATAGCCATTGTTCCAACCACCGCCTTGCTGATTGTCCCTTGAGACTCCTCTTCCTCCCCCCGTATTCTCTATTACTTAACCCAATCAAAGAGGTCTTTGGGTGGATCAAGAATAAAGTGAAGAAAGGCCTCCCTCAGGACACTGAGGATCTCTTCAACATTCTCAAGATTAGCCAATTTTCAATGCCACCCAATGTGATGGCGGCTTTGTATGAGCACTTGGAATCCTTTCTTCCCAAAGTCCTTGCCTCTAAGCCAATCAGATAAATAAGCAATCTGGGTTTTATTTGTTTTTATTTTTATTTATTTTGTTTTTATTAGGACTAAAAATTATTATTTATATATAATAATATGATGTTTGATTATATTATAGACATATAAGAATACATAGAAAAGGTAAGTAAAAGAAATTATACTAGGTATGAGGACACATATTTTTATTATAATGCACTGAATATTATATTGACTGTTGCACTAACAAATAAATAAATTAAAAAATTATAGAAATATATTAATTTTATTTAAACAAGTGTGAATCCTTGTTGGTACTTTGGCTTTTTTAAGCCACAAATCAGACCTTGCAAGTCATCATCTGATCAAAATATTATTTTAGTGCCACTATAGCCACACAACACAAAAAACAATGATTTTCATGTATCTCTTACTAATTAGTACTTAGGATGCGGGTCAAGCATATCAAATATATTTATCAAATCATATTACAAGAGAAAGATAATTTGAGTTATAAACAATCACTTGTTTAAAATATAAGTGGAGCGGGCCTCTTAATGCGGATAAATTCAGTTCTTATTGTTTAACTATGTAATAAACAAACCTGTACTCAACAAGCTAGTAAATAAACACATTTTTATTTTTTATTTGACGTGGTCACAACTATAACTAATGTCTGTAATATATTTAGATACATTACTATTATAATTTACCTATTAAAATTTAAAACAATCTTAAAATATTAAAATTAAAATATTGAAATTTATTTATTAAAGTTTAAATATTAAAATTTAAATATTTTTTTAAAAATATTAAAATTTATATATTAAAGTTTAAATATTTCTATTTTAATATTGAATTTTAAATATTTCTATTTTAATATTGAATTTTAAATATTTTTATTTTAATATTGAATTTTAAATATTTTTATTTTAATTGTGAATTATTTAATATTAAAATTTTAATATTTGAAATAAAAAATATATAAAAATTAAATTTAAGTTGCAAGGGAAGATGATTTATTAGGGGGATGCAAATTGCTAGGGAGGATGCAATTATTCTGGGGTATTATTCCTCAAAATTATATTTTCTGCTAATGTGTCCAATTGGGACCACATACTCTTTTGCACATGGTGGACAGCTCTGGCGCCAATTGCTAGAGGGGTGGCGCACAACACCCAGGTGGTGGCTCAGCGTATTATAAAAGGCAATATCAAAAGTGAATTAACAAGGAGTTGGTTTTCTGGAGGTATTGTGTACCTGTACAACAAAGCTAACATAAAACAGTCATATAAGACATGCTCTACAGTTTGATAGCCCTGTGGTGTCTTCATTTTATCCAGTGCCAGCTGGTAGACGTCAATTTGAAGAGGGACGTCCTCCAGCTTCTTCATGTTAGCCTTCATAATGCAGTGTAGTACTACCCCAAGGTAAACAGCGAGATGCAGTTACTGTGAGGTATAGATTTCTGCAAATAACAGAATTTTTTGTATATAATAACAGTAGGACACGCCATTTTAAAAACAGCATCTCAAAAAACGCCATCTCAAAATACGGCATCTCAATTTTTTGCTATCTTGATTTACTAGTAAAAACGCCATTTTGATTTACGGCATTTTGACTAAGAAAAAACAGTTTTAAAATTTTAGATTTTTGAACCCCCCAAAAAACCCTAAAAAGTTCTTAAAAAATAAGATTCAAAAACATTTCTAAGCTTAAAAAAGCCTCAGGATTCCAAATCTGCAATAAAAAAAAAGAGTCAATTAGTAGCAACAAGGTTGCGTAAAGTCCAAAAGTTAAAATATCCCAAAAATAACTATTTTCATTGATTTTAACTACAAACTATACTTTAAAATAAGCATATAATTGTACCAAATACTAAATAAAACTAAAATAATGATAAAAGTAAAGGGGAAAAGAGAGAAGATAGAGTGGTGTTTATTGAGGAAGGATCATACATTGGTTGAAAGAGCAATAGAGATGGCTTGGAGATGTTCAAGCTTGCTATCCTTGGGATAGTAGGCAAGGACCATCTTGCTAATCTCTTTATACTTTTTCACCACTTTGGTTTGCTTGGGGGGATCATCCTTGGTCTTCATGCCTGTTTTAAAGAGGCAGGCAGAGATGGCCTGCTGAGTCTTGAGATGGACCATGATTTTGTTGAACTTGGGCTTCTGAACCCGGACCCTTGTGGCAAATTGACTATGCCACCCTTCAAGAGAAGAGATGGTCTTGATTAGGCCATCCTTTACCTGCTTAAAGCAGTTCCATGTGATTGAGTCACCGCCTTTTCTGATGCAGCGTGCTCTTTGAAACACTCCAACCCATTGAGTTTCAAAATACTCTATGAATGGAGCAAAGGCTGCATGGTTGGCAATAATGTAGGGATGGCAGAGGAGAGTGTTGTAGAAGGCATTGGTTTCATCCTTCTGCACAAGGGCAAGGGCAGAAAAGCAGTTGAACACGTTTTTTGCTTCCTTTGTGCCTTCAGTGTAGACCAGCTCATGAAGTGCAGAGCACTTTTGAAGGCGGCAGCAGAGTGCCTGCCAAAAGTGAAAGTAGAATCCCTGAGGGGAGCTCTTGATGACTCTAATAAAAGCATTGGCCTGAGCCTGCTCAAAATCCACTACCAGGTATTCATGGTATGGAAGGCTTTCAGGCATTTTCTTGATGAGGGTGGCTTCCTCTGACTGGGCCTTTTTCTTGCGCCCTCTAGTCTCATTTGGCTCCTCTTCAATGGTGGGGAGGATCTCATCAAGCTTGGCCTTTAATATTGTTAGAGCACAGACATAGGTTTCTTGCTTCTTGTTAGGAAGGAAAAAGAAGACAAGGGGAAGAACCAGATTTCCAACCTGCCCATGGATATTCCAAAGCTGGCTGAAGAGCTTTGGGTAGCTGGAAAAGGTACCATCTGCAAGCCAGGTCTTGCATTTTTAATGGTTTCAAAGATCCTGGGAGGTAGCAAAGCAGATGATCCGCTCTGGGGCATGTTGCCCATCATTGTGAAGGAGAAATCTTTATTTGTGCCGTGAAAGCTTTTGCTCTTCAGTTAAAATCAACTGGTCAATTGATGAAGCACTGGCGCCTTCAGTGCTCAGAGCATATCTCTGGTCAGTGAGATATCTATGAAGTTTTGAGGCGCCACCAACAGTTGCAAGTTGGGTATCATTTAGATTAATAAGTGCATCATTTACAACCTCAGTTGTAGTTTGATCCTTGGTGGTTGGTATGACCTGGCAAAGAAACCAGAGGGTCAGTTGATACAGTGGATCAAAGGGCTCAGCACAGTCATGCTAATAGTCAGGGCTTTAAAACAAGTGAACCCATAGGTGGTGAGTCTAGCTGGACAGCCAACGTTATCACATTTGAAGTGATGCTGACAGATGGGCTTCTTCTCGTTGTTGCAGCTGAAGCTGTAGCCCTTGTGGACAAAGCCAGCACCCTCTTTCTTGGTCATAATCTGATAGCTGGTAGGGTAAGTTGGGGGCACAGCAAAGGAGCCATTTCTGTTGCATACATTATGGATGGTATTAAGATCCCAGAGCTCAATTGGCTCATCTGCAGGAGCACCAGGATCAGGCTCCTTCTCTTCTTCATCCTCAGGCTCTGAAGTGGGGTCAGAGTGGTGGTTAAAGTTGAATAACTTCTCTTGAGGGTCTGATGGGGAGTAAACAAAGGAGAATGGGGAGGGGTATGGCTTGTTTCCTCAGGCTCTGGTGAGGGCGTAGGGGCCTTGGGGGGAGCTTTACCCTTATCAGACTGCTTTTTAGGGGTGGTTTTGGCCTTTTTGGCCTTTGGAGGAGTGGTATTAGACTTTGAGGCCTTGGAGGCCTTGGACGCAGCTTTGGTGGTAGGCTTGGGAGGCATCTAAAAGTGAATTAGCATCAAAATATGAGCAATTTAGATGTTGTTTTTAAAGAGAAAAACAAGAATGTTTTTAATATAAAAGTAACAATTTTTTTACATAGAATTGTAGAGGAGATCAAATAATATTACTATCAAAATTTCAATGTTTTTATTGAAAAAATATTTTTTATTAGTAACGCAAGTAGGCAAAACTTTGAGTTTTGACTGAAAACTTGCTCTCAAGATGGTGTTTTTGAAGTGACGTAATTGAGATGCTGTAGCTCAAAAACATAGTGTTTTTGACCATTTTTTATATTAAATTAAGAAATCTACTGTGGAGCTACCTCAACCAGGCCAAAGAGTAAAACTTGAATTTCTCAAAAACTAGCTTATACAACTGGGGTTAAAAAGTACCCAGTTGTTTAGAGGAGATGGAAAAAATATATATTTGCGAATTTCATATGTTTTCTTACATTTTTTGCTTAAGTAGTTTTAGACGTGAAACTATACTTTTGAAAAGTGGAAAGCAAGAATTGCGGTGGGGTAATCAATATAGCGTAGCCTGGCGTCATATGTAATTTCCCCTTGTTTCCCCTATCTATTGTGCGCCTTGAATCAATTGGGTGATGTGAAACTTGGTGGAATTTGAAGTGATGTAAATCAAAATGGCGTAATCACCATTTTCTATATTAAAATCACTATTATAATATTTTATTGATGAAACCCTTATCAACATATCCATGTATAATAAAGTTATAAATTACATATAACAAAACTGGTTTTTTTACCCAGCAATGACAATTACTAGAAGGACTATCATAGTGGCGTCTTTTTAGGTTGTTCCTTTTATAAGTGTCTTAGATTAATACTATAGGAACATCTTCTGGCACTATACCACAGGCTTTATTTTAATTCAGGTATAAACTTATTTTAGTTTAAGATAGATGGCATAATTCAAAATGATGTAAAGTTGAGATGGTGTAAACGCGCCCCACACTAAGTGATTTCATATGTAAATAAAGTTAGTGAAATAAGATTTAATTAATCTGACTCAAAGTGACAGAATTGAGATGGCGTAAATTTGAGATGCTGTATTGTAAAAGTATATGCAAATTTTAACTATTTTATTTTATTTTTTTGTGATTCAAAATCACTGACGCAAAATACGCCATCTCAGATTTAATTTGAGATGGCGTTTTTCAAGATGCCGTTTTTGAAATGGCGTGTCCTACCATAATAACTAATCAATTTGTAGAGGGTGTATTTAAAAAATTGATTAGAGAAGAGTCAGGGTTTTTGGAGGCATCTGCCACCAATGCCTCTGCAAAAGATATTAATAAAGGTTTTATCTTATTGACTAAAAAGGCATCACCTGTTTAATTTGATATTGATTTTATTAAATTATTGAATATTGCAGCTTTGATGGTTTCTTGTGAAACTTGAAATTGACTTTTTTTAGGTTTATTTCATATGTGTTCATAGTTGAAAACTGAAATTTTTCAAGGCATTTAAAGATATATTTGTCAAAATTCATGTTGACATTTATTTGGATATCCATCATTCCTTTGAAGTTTATACTTGTGCTTACTGCATAGGCTTCTCTGACCCAAGTTGAACTTTCTTCTGGTGCTTTGAATTCCCTATTAATTGCTTCTTTTTTGCATATTGATTGATGTTATTTTGTACTATTTTATTGATTTCATTTTTATTTATTTGCTTTACAGGGGCTACCAGTGATTGGTAACCCCCGTTAAACCAACTTGGCGTGAAAGCCGCCACTTTTGCAACCTCATCCCCATTCCTAGTTATAACTAAAGTAAATACAAATAAAACATAAAAAGGCTTACTGATTGTTTACTATGTGGCCCCCTCAGCCACCAGCGCCCCTTCAGCAAACTTCATGAGCAATGGCTGCTTTTTGTTTGATTTCCTGGGCTTGATCTTCCTTATTTTTTGTGCTACTTGTGTTTCCTCTTGAGTTTCATTTGTTGAATTTTTATTGTTTCTTGAGGCACTTCTGCTTCTTGATTTTGCTTTGTTTTCATCTGTTTCCATTTGGTTAGTTTTCTCTTTATTAGTGTTTATTTTCTTTGAGATTTTAGTCTCTTCAATCAGTTTGATTTTCTTGTTATTTTCTTTGGCCCCTTGCCAGAACTCCCACAAATTGTAGGCTGTGTCATTGAACTTCAGACTTGATAGGATTATTCCCTGTAGATTGAGCAATGCTTTTTTGTTCTTTTTGCCTATAATATTTTCTAGTTTATTCAGAGCATCTTTTTTTGACTGGATTAGTGGCTGGTCCCTGTTACCCAGCTTCTTGTTACTATTTCCCTGATATTTTTTCAATTTCAACAATTTTTTGCTGGTGTGCTTCTAATTCATTTATCAAGTTATAGATATTTGACATTTTATTTGAATTACATCAAAAACTGGTTTTTATAGTACTACCTTTAACGCATGAACATTTTTAATTGTCAATAATAAATTAAAGACTATAAATGTAAATATTGCATTAGAATATTGCAATCAGACGCCAATTCTTGATATTTGGATATTATGTGCATAACTCAATGCATTTTGTTTAATAAAATTCATTGTAAATGAGGCTTTTTTCATTGTAGTTATAAGAATGGTCTGTGTTTATATTAGAAATTTGTTAATGCTCAGTACAAAGATTGATGCATAGTGCATTTTAAAGCCTGTATATTTATCTATTAGTAATAATTCTGTAAGCTTTTCAGTCGGATTTTGTGGGGTAATTATAATGGAATGGGTTAATAAATCACTGTTTATTTCCTCACAAAATCTGATTAAAAAGTTTACAGAATTATTACTAATAGAGAAAATATGCAGACTGTAAAATGCACTATGTATCAATATTTGTACTAGGCGTTAATGACTCTCTAATATAAACACAATTTATTTTGATAAATTACAATGAAAAAGGCCTTGTTTACAATGAATTTATTAAACAAAATGCATTAAGTATGCAGATAATATCAAAATATCAAGAGTTGGCATCTAATTGCATTATTCCAATACAATATTTACATTTGTGGTTCTTAATTTATTATTGATAACAAAAAATATTTATGCAAATAATTTTATGTTAGTCATAAAATATACAACATTTTATTGATTATGTCAAAACCGCAGGCTTGACTCACCAGCAAGGTTCCAACCAAGCAGGTTTGTGACCCGCAATCTGATTACCTGGTCACCCAAAGCCAGACTAGGAAGTCAACTTGGATTACCAAATCCATCAACATGAACAGATGATGATCCTTCACAGTGGATACCTCGGTTTGGTGCTTGACTCATTATCAGGATCAAGCCACCCCCTTCTTCCATCCAGCCATGTGATCACCAATCATGTTCCTGCTATCCATTGATTCACATGAACTATATAATCATTATCTCTCAATAAATATTATTATCTATCTTCTAAATCTTTCCCCGTGTAACTCTGCTAAAACACCACAGTTACAAAAATAGTATCAAAGCAGCAGGTTTGACCTGCACACGCCGCGGCCAACAAATCCTTGACAGAATTATGTCTGGTCTCCTGCCTGACTGGACCCCATATACTCCTGGTACCAAGATACATGAAGGTTTTGTCCTCTACCAAAATACAGTGATCCCGCTACCCGCCTTCAACGCCCTGTCTGCCCAAGGGTTCTTTCAGGCACCTTCCTTGATGCCGCAACCAGCGTACAAAATCACCATGCCCACCTATGTTGCACAAAGACTTTGCAGCGCCGCCTTAGAGCCATTTGCTGGGGCCAACAACAACAATGCTGCTGCATGGATCCAGTCCGCTCAAAGTAAGCTGGCTGAAATGGAATGCCCACAGCAATTCTGGATTGCAGAGATTTCCATTTGCCTGACCCACAACACTGGCACCTGGTGTGACAAGTGGCACAAAGAGCACACTGACAAGAACTGGAACACCTTTAAACAGGACTTCTTTGCAAGGTTTGTGCTTAAAGATACAGCACTCATGATCATACACCAAGTAAAGAACCTAGCCCAGACAGGCACTGTTAAAGTACTCACCTGTGCCTACAAGGAACTCTGTCTCTGTGCCCCATCTGACATGGCCTTTGACACCCCAGCAGCACACCTCATGTACTACAATGCCCTCAAGTTGCATGTGATGAGACATTTGAACCTGGATCAAGTGACCAACCTGCAAAGCCTGTACCGTGAAGCGGAAAAAGCAGAACAAACATCAAACGCTCTATACAAGGCACAGACTGGGAAACAAGAAAGGCCCAAAGACACCCATCCAAGCAGGCGCTCTACTCAACCACCTCCTGGAGGCAACAAAAACAACACCAACCATAAACCCACGGGTTTGAATGGGAATGGGAATGGAAATAACAACCAGTCAAATTGTACTCATTTCCGTGTCACTGCCACCCAAGGCAACTAAGATGAGGGAAAATCCTGGGGTGAGCATTAAGCAAGCCAAGCTCTCCCCACGCAACTCCTGAATTGCCCAACAATGAATACCAACCCAAGGACGTGGACCAATGTCCAATGATCAAAGTACCCTCGGAAGACCTGGTACTGTACACCATTGCCAGACATCCCAATAAGTTGATGTCTTACCCTTTCTGATTTTGCAGTTACATAGGCTCAGCACTTCTGGACTCAGGAGCAGATCAAACCCTAGTCAACAGCAGCTTTGTGGATAAATTCAAGCTGGCCACTAATCCTTTGCAGATTAAAAACATGGTCCTGGCTGATGAACACTACATTGCCGTGATAAAGGAAACTGCCCCCTTCTCTGTCATGCTTGAGAACCTTCACTCCACCATCCAAGGTCCCGTCATTGACTCCCTTAAGTTTGACATTGTACTGGGACTATACTGGTTACAGAAAAACAACCCCCACGTGGACTGGGCAACTGCAGTGTTGACCATCAAGCGTGAAGGTGTCAACCACCAGATCTACCCGGACTCTGTAGGCCAACTCCTACAAGACCATGTCTTTGTACTCATCACTAAGACCTTGGACAAGAAGAAAAACCTAAAAGCAATTGACTGGGATTCCTGCCAGTATGAAATCATACACTTCAAGAACCACCAGGACACCTCCACACTGCAAGATTGCAACATTGTGGCCCGTCACCCAGAAATCTTTAAGGAAGTGTTACCTGGGCTACCCCCTGAGAAACACATCCAACACTCTATCCAACTCAAGGGGGCTGTACCCAATGTTGCAACCAAGTTCAAACCTCACCTACTAATGTATTTTACAATAAACAGGGGGCGCTTGATGAGTCGCCCCTTGACGTATCTAACGTTATGAATGAATCTGATGGCAATGTCAAATGGCGGGCACTTTATCCTAATTAGGAGAATTGCCAATTTGACCCGCTGATCCCCGCACAAGTTATTCCTTGGCTCAAAACCCTACATGGAACTCCCCACTATGCCACCTCCTTGTGGCCTTATGGCTTCTCTATTTAGTATATTAACCACACTATCCTACAATAAACAACACCTTATTCTTATTATTCTGTCCTTTCCCTATTGGACTGTTGTCTTCCCCAATTCCAGATACTGGACCCTCATTGGTTCAGTTGCAACAGTGGTAGCAGAAGTAAGTTACAACCTATTTTAAAAACAAAATTCCCCCAAGAAAGGACAGAGTACGGGCCGCATGGATACTCCACAACAAGAAGAGTTCCTACAAATCTCCAAGTGGGACATTCCCAAAAGTTATGTCATCTATCAAGATCAGTTAGTTCTTACCTGTGTATACAATTGGCTTTGCCTCAGGCAGCGTGACGCTAGTGTCCCCCTGCCACAGTCAGATCTGTCGCACTGTATGCTCACCCTCCAACTAGAGTCCTTCACTGGCAGTGTCAAAGGAGCTGACATTGTCAGTTGGCTCCAGTCTACCAAAATGCGCCTCTGTATCTGTCAGGTTCCTGAGTCCATGTGGGTTGCCACTGCATCTGACCGCCTTACAGGGCTTGCTGCTGTGTGGTTCACCAACTGGCCAGCCAGGAGTTGTACGTCACCTGGGCAATATTTTGAGACGCCGCCAAGTCCCAATATAGTAAAACCTTCTCTCCCATTATCTTGGGGACTCCCCTCCTAGCCATCAAGCAGACTGGTTCTGTCCCTGAGTATCATGCCGTGTGACAACAAACCCTTGCTGCTGCCCCCAAAGCAGTGACCAATGGGAACCGCATGTTGCTCACTCTCATTGTCAATGGAATAAAACCCCATATTTGCAAGTGGGTTCCCATTGGCTGCTGCACCTCTATTGACAACTGTTATAAAGCCATTGTAGAGGCCAGTAACCAGGCTTCAATGGGCTTCTGCCGTACTAACAATACTCCACCCCAATCACGCCCTGCACCTAGCAATGGTCAAGGTCAAGTGGGCCGTTGCCAACCTTGACAGCAGGAAGGTGCAGCTAAACGCCCCTGCAAAAGGGAGCTCCAGCTAGCGCTAATTGAGGACCAGGGAAAAGTCCAGGGGTTGTAACAACAAGAGACCTTACAACCCTGACCAACCCTTCCTCTCAGCCCTTGCCTGCAAATAATTCCCGCGACTACAATCTTCACAAGGTCAAAACCCTAGAAGTCTTTCAGGTCCATAGCAACAACCCCGTGTTGCAAGCCGCTCATTCTGAAAAATAAAGTAACACACTTGTCCTATCCCTTCTGTTTCTGTGGGAACACCCACAAGCTACTGGTAGATACCAGGGCCAATCACACCATGGTAGATCAGGTGTTTATCAACTCCCAGCAATTAGACCAAGTACCCAGCAGATTCAAAGCAGTACATGTAGCTGATTCCTGCAAATTGCCATCACCCACAAGACGGTATCCTTCTCTGAAAGAATGGGGAACATCCAGGTTAAGCTCTCTGGGCCAATTATGGCGGGCCTCAGCCACAACATAATTGCTGGCCTCAACTGGCTCCAGCATAAACGCCCTTACATTGATTGGGATATCTCTGTTATCTCCCTCAATAGAAATGGGGTGGGTTTTCAGATTTCCCCCATGGAAATGAACAGACTACTACATGACACTGTGCTTGTCAGAATGATGGAAACAGGCTCATACAATTTCAAGGAGGGAGACTAGAATTTAACCAATGTTCAGTCAAAGTTATCTGTGCAGAATCATCTGCAGTCCCTCCCTTGTCAAGATCACTACCACCAGCGCTAGCTGCACTCCTTGAGGAGTACAAGGATGTATTCAGTGAAACACTTGAACAACTACCTCCACCCCAGGAGATCCAGCACGCTGTACAACTTCAAGGATTGTTACCTAAAGCACAACCATTATACTGTCTCACACCAAAGGAAGATGAAACCCTCTGCCAGCACCTTGTGGATGCGCTTGATAAGGGATTCATTTGCCCCTTGCTCTCTCCATATGGGGTGGCGGTCTTCTTTGTAGCTAAGAAAGATGGGTCTCTTTGCCTGGTCACAGACTACCGCGCCCTAAATGAGGTGACAGTTAAAAATAAATACACCCTGCCACTGATTGACAACCTGTTTAATACACTTGCAAGCGCAAAGGTCTTAAGCAAGATTGATCTCACTGCGGGGTACAACCAGGTCCGCATTGCACCAGGGGACAAGGCAAAAACTGCCTTCCGCACACACTACGGGTTGTTTGAGTGTTGTGTCATGAGCTTTGGAATGAATAACGCTCCCTCCACCTTTTCCATGCTGATGAGCAAAGCCTTTGAGGAACTGATTGGAAATTGTGTGGTTAGGACCTTGACAACATTATTGTCTTCAGTCAAGATCAAACCACACATCTCTAACACCTCCGTGCTGTCCTCAACACCCTTCAGGAAAACCAGCTAAAAGCTAAACCCTCCAAATGTGAGTTTCTCAAGTTGGAGTTACTATTCCTTGGGCACACCATCTTTGCCCAAGGGATAAAGCCTGATCCTGCCAAAATCAAGGCAATCACTAGCATGCCGCCCCCCACTGATGTGGGCCAAGTGCAAACATTCTTGGGCTTGGTTGCCTATGTACGCAAGTTCATCCCCAATTGTGGAGAACTAATTGCACCTCTTACTGAGCTCCTCAATACCAAACAGCGCTTCCATTGGACCCCCGCCAGAGATCAAGCCTTCAAGAAGTTGAAGCAAAGGCTCACAACAGCACCAGTACTGCAGTTCCCCAACCAAAACCAACAGTACAAACTTGAGACTGACGCCTCTGACAGGGCCATAGGGGGCGTGCTAAGGGTAGAAACTGACAATGGCGTCTTCCTCCCCATAGCATATGAGTCCAGGAAGCTCACTGACTTGGAACAACATTATCTCATCCATGATAAAGAGCTGGCAGCCATTGTACACTGCATTGAGAAGTGGCACTGTTACTTAGAAGGTGTGACCTTCCCACCCCGCGTTCTGATAAACCATAAGTCACTCCAGTACTTCAACACACAGTCCCATCTGACACGCCGCCAAGCAGGATGGGTTGAACATCTATCCCCCTATCAATTACGCATCAAATATAAACCTGGGAAGGAACTCATCACAGCCAACACTCTTTCACAACTCTATGTAGTGTCCATCACTGGGGACAACGGTCTGGACCCAGACTGGCCCATGCTCTACCTGCGCTCTGAGGCAACCTGCTACAAGGGCCTTAACTTGGTCACCATCTCCAAGCTGAAGGACAACAAGAGTCAGTTCACCATTGATGCTGGAAACGTCTGCCGCCGGGCAGAGAAAGGTGAGAAGATGCCTTATATTCTCACCACACAACAAGGAGACACCATCTTGCACTACCACCAAACCTTGGGTCACATCAGAGGGCATAACCTCTTCAAGATCATGAAATGTAAGGTTTGGTGGCCGCGCATGCGCCAAGAAATCTTGGACCTCCTTGAAACATGTGTATTGTGTGAAAAGAATACGTCTAAACCTGCATCTCCTAAGTCTGTCCTACCCATCAAGGCTATGGAACCCTTCAAACAGTGGGCCCTCAACATTGTGGGACCGCTCCCCAAAGACAGACTTGGTAAGAAGTATATTATCACTGCTATCAACTACTTCACGTGTTGATTAGTAGCCTGGGCCACAATCAACCACACAGCCACCACCATTACCCGCTTTATTGGCAAAGAGATTGTGGCTCCTTTGGGCAACCCAAGCATCTTATCACAGATGGCAGGCCTGAACCTTTTGGACATGTTGTGAAGGCATACTGCGTCAAGAAAGCGCTCCAACATATAGTCACAACCCCCTATCATTCTCAAGCCAACGGACGTGTGGAAAAGTTAAACGGCTCCCTGGTTCAACTGATTGTCAAACTCTTGCAAGAGCATCCTAACACTGGGTGGACTGAACACCTTCCAACTGCCCTACTGATTCTGCAAGCAAGAATCAACAGGGGCACTGGGTTCAGCCCTAACACCCTGGCCTTTGGAACACCTGACGGTCAGACAAGGGTTGAACAGGGAAAACTACAGTCCAAGGTTCCCAATAAGCCCCCCTTAGTGCCAACTCCCTCCCTAGACTAATGGCGCGCCAAAGCCCGGGAGATCAAACTCAAGCGGATTGCAGGAGGGACAAAACACCTCAAAGCTAGGTACACCGTAGGTGGCCCCGTCTACACCCTCAATCCCAATTCTGCCAAATTAGAACCCAACCACCCAGGGCCCTTCAAGGTAGCTGCTGTCTATAACAACCACACCTACCAACTTGAAGATGCCCAAGGAAACACCAAGAAGCTTCACCACAATTGCTTGCACCCCTGCTGTGCCGTCCCCACACAAAGGTTGCTTGTGCGGACCTTCCCAGACCTTCTGCAGGCTACAGACCTGGTGTCTGACAACAAGCAGGGGGCAAGGGGGTGTTGCAAACAAGGTTTAAACCTTGCCTGCTAACGTATCTTATGAAACACAGGGGGCGCTTGATGAGTTGCCCCTTGATATATCTAACATTATGAATGAATCTGATGGCAATATCAAATGGCAGGCACTTCATCCTAATTAGGACCGTTGCCAATTCAACCCGCTGATCCCCACACAAGTTATTCCTTGGCTCCAAACCCTACATGGAACTCCCCACCATGCCACCTCCTTGTGGCCTTATGGCTTCCCTATTTAGTATATTAACCACACTATCCTACAATAAACAACACCTTATTCTTATTATTCTGTCCTTTCCCTATTGGACTGTTGTCTTCCCCAATTCCAAATACTGGACCCTCATTGGTTCAGTTGCAACACCAAGGCACGTCCCATCTATTGACTGACCCCAAACAAGAACAACGCCCTGCGCGCCTATCTCAAAGAAGCACTGGAAAAAGGACTTATCCGCCCCTCACAGTCTCCCTTTGGGGCCGCCGTATTCTTTGGGGCTAAAAAGGACAGTACCTTACGCCTGATCACAGACTACCACACCTTGAACAAAGTCACCATTAATAATTGTTACCCATTGCCACTGATTGACAATCTCTTTGATGCCTTGGGAGGAGCCACCGTCTTCTCCAAGATTGATCTAACTGCAGGCTACAATCAGATTTTTATCAAGGAGGAAGACATCCGCAAGACAGCCTTCTGCACAAAGTACAGTTCCTAAAAATGCGTGGTACTCAACTTTGGCATGACTGATGCCCCATCCACCTTTGTAACCTTCATGAGCAAAGTGTTTGCGCCACACATAGGCAAACATGCCCTGGTGTAACTGGACAATATTTCTGTCTACAGTCTCTTGGTGGAACAGCACCACAAAGACCTGGAGGAAGTCTTTGCAACCTTGGCATGGCACAAACTGTTGGCCAAGCCCTTCAAATGCCAGTTCTTCCGGGAGCAACTACCTTTCTTGTGACACATAGTCTCAAAAGACAGCATCAAGCCTGACAGTCAGAAGATACAAGCCATCTGCAAGATGCCACCTCCCAAAGACAAATCAGAACTCTGCACGTTCTTGGGAATGGTGGCCTATGTATGACACTTCATACCCAATGTGGCGTCTTGACTGCCCCCTTGTCCGCCATAACTGGCGCCAAGTCTAAGTTTGTATGGACCCCCCAACGTGACTTTTGTTTTAGACGTCTCAAGGAAAAGCTCACAAAAGCGCCCATCTTACAATACCCCAAACAAGATGGAGAGTACCAGATGGAAACCAACGCCTCAGATGCATCCATTGGGGGAGTACTACAAATTAAGAATAAAGATTATGACTTCCTGCCTGTAGCCTACAAGTTGCGCAAACTGACAGATGGCAAGTGTTGATACCCAATCCACGAAAAAAAAACTGCTGGCCATTGTACACAGCCTAGTTAAATGGCGCTGTTACCTGGAACAGCAGGAAGAATTCACAGCACTAACTGATCATAAGTTGCTCATTTACTTCAAGACACAGGCAAACTTGTCACACCGCCAAGCGCGGTTGATGGAAATCTTAGAAAGGTTTAACATGCTCATCCAATATAAGCCAGGGGCCAAGCTTGCCATAGCAGACGCCCTGTCCCGTCTGTATGTCTGCACCTCTAGGGGAGAGAATGGGCTCAACCCAGACTGGCCTCTCCTAATGCTACGTACAAAAGACAAAGGGTTCCCTGCAGACACAACCAATATCACCAAAGAAACGGTCATCAAGAATGAACACCTCTTTGCTGTTGTATACAGGACTCTTCACAGAAAAATGTCAGATGGCACAAGCATTCCCTACATCCCCACACATCAACAAGTTGATACCATTCTTTGCTATCACAGAGATCTTGGACATACTAAGAGCCAAAATCTATATGTATTCCTAAAGCATAAAGCCTGGTGGCCAACCTTATACCGCAATGTCCAGGAAGTGCTAGAACAGTGCGAGGTCTGCAAAAAGTTTGCCAAAAGCAAGGCCACGCCTAAGCCTGTACTTTCTATTCAAACCCAACTACTGTTCAAAGTATGGGCTCTTAACATTGTGGGCCCCATGCCAGGAAAACACAACAACAAAAAATACATCATCACAGCCATTGATTTTGCGACGTGGAGGCCAGTAGCCTAGAGCAGTGAAAAACAAACCGGCAACAACATCTGACAATTCATTGGCAAGGAAATAATCAGCAGGTTTGGAAAGCCAGAACTCCTGATAACCAATGGAGACAAAGAATTGACCTCCAAAGACACCAATGTGTACCTCACCAAAAACGGGGTCAAACACACCATCAAAACACCATACCATCCACAGGCCAATGGATGAGTAGAGCGGCTTAATGGTAGCCTTGTGCAAGCCCTAGCCAAACTCACCACCAGGAGACCTGAAGATTGGTATAAGCAGCTATTGACTGCATTACTTGTGTGCCAAACCCAAGTGAACAGATCCAACAAAAAACCCTGTTTGAACTGGTATACAGCACACAGCCAAATATTATTCAAGCATTGACAGGACCCTAACTGGAAATTCCAAGTCAAGTCCCCCCTTGTTCAGATCCTCAAATAGTAGAGGCCAACAGCAAACAAGTAGCCAAAGAAAAGGAACACTTACAAAAGACTTTTGTTCCCATCAGCAATAGACATGAAGTCAGGGACAAAGTCTGGGTCATGAATGTTGACAAAAGCAAACTACAACCCAAGAATGTAGGGCCAGCAATCATTATAAAGGTAAACAACAATAACACTTATCTTGTGCAAGGGCTCGGGAAACGCAAGCAAGAGAAGACCTTACACCACAACCGCCTACAACCCTGCAAAGCAAGACAAAAACAACGGGAGACCGCCCTGCCTGCCACCAAACAACAACTGATTCAATATGACGCCTGGGCTCCTGATAACCTCCCTGACAACCTGCCCCCAGAGGAGGCCAACCTTCAGCCGGGGGGTGTCAAAACCGCAGGCTTGACCTGCCAGCAAGGTTCCAACCAAGTGGGTTTGTGACATGAAATCCAATTATTTGGTCACCCAAAGCCAGACTAGGAAGTCAACTCAAATTACCAAATCTATAAACATGAACAGATGATGATCCTTCACAGTGGATACCACAATTTGGCGCTTGACTCATTATCAGGATCAAGCCACACCCTTCTTCCATCCAGCCGTGTGAACACCAATCTTGTTCCTTCTATCATTGATTCACATAAACTATATAATTATTATCTCTCAAATAAAGATTATTATCTATCTTCTAAATATTTTTTCCCCGTGTAACTCTGCTAAAACAGCATAGTTACAACATAATAATAAGAATAAGGTATTGTTTATTGTAGAATACTGTGATTAATATACTATATGGGGAGAGCCACAAGGGGGGTGTCATAGTGGGAAGTTCCATGAAAGGGTTAAGCCACGGAATGCCTTGTGCGGGGATCAGCAAGTTGAATTGGTAGCGCTCTTAATTAGGATGAAGTACCCACCATTTAATGCCATCAGATTAATCCATAATGTTAGATACGTCAAGGGGCGGCTCATCAAGCGCCCCCTGTGTATTGTAAGATATGTTAGCAGGCAAGTATGGAAACTCAGTTGTAACACCCCCCTTGCCCCCTGCTTTTTGTCAGACACCAAGACCAGAGTCTGCAGAAGGTCTGGGAAGATCCAAACAAACAACTTTTATGTGGGGATGGCGTGGCAGGGACACAAGCAATTGTGATGAAGCTTCTTGATGTTTCCTTGGGCATCTTCAAGTTGATAAGTGTGATTGTCATAGACTGCAGCTATCTTGAAGGGCCCTAGATAGTTGGGTTCCAACTTGGCAGAATTGGGATTGAGGGTATAGATGGGGTCACCTACGGTGTACCTAGCTTTAAGATGCTTTGTCCCTCCTGCAATCCGCTTGTGTTTGATTTCCTGGGCTTTGGCACGCCATTGGTCTAGGGATGGAGTTGTTACTAGGTGAGGCTTGTCAGGAACCTTGGACTATAGCTTTCTCTGTTCCACCCCTGTCAGACTGTCAGGTGTTCCAAAGGCCAGGGTACTGGGGCTGAACCCTGTGCCCCTGTTGATTCTTGCTCAAAGGATAAGTAGAGCGGTGGGCAGGTGTTCAGTCCATGCGGTGTTGGGGTACTCTTGTGAGAGTTTGGCAATCAGTTGAACCAGCAAGCCATTTAACTGTTCCACATGCCCATTGGCTTGAGAATGATAGGGGTTTGTAACTATACGTTAGAGCGCGTTCTTAGCACAGTATGCCTTCATGACATGCCCAACAAGTTAGGGGCCATCATCTGTGATGAGACGTTTGGGCTGCCCAAAGCGGGCCATAATTTCCTTGCCAATAAAGCGGGTAATGGTGATGGCGGTGTGGTTGATTGTTGCCCAGGCCACTGGCCAGCAAGTTAAGTAGTCAATGGCAGTGATTCTGTACTTCTTTCCCAGTCTGTCTTTGAAGAGTGGCCCCAGAATATCAAGGGCTCACTGCATGAAGGGTTCCATGGCCTTGATGGGCAGGACAGACTTGGGGGCGCAGGTTTGGACGTATTCTTTTACACAATACACATGTCTCAAGGAGGTCCAAGATGTCTTGGCGCATGCATGGCCACCAAATCTTCTGTTTCATGATCTCAAAGAGGTTACGCCTTCTGATGTGACCCAGGATTTGGTGGTAGTGCAATATTGTGTCCCCTTGTTGTGTGGTGGGAATGTAAGGTGTCTTCTCACCTGTCTCTTCCCAGCAGCAGACGTTACCAGCATCAGTAGTGAACTGACTTTTGTTGTCCTTCAATTTGGAGATAGTGACCAAGTTAAGGCCCTCATAGCAAGTCGCCTCAGGACAGAGGTAGAGCATGGGCCAATCTGGGTCCAAGCCATTGTCCCCAGTGATAGACGCTACATAAAGTTGCAAGGAAGAACAGCTGTGACAAGTTCTTTTATGGGCTTGTACTCAATGTGTAACTAGTAGGGGGATAGACGCTCAATCTGTCCTGCTTGGCGGCGTGTCAAGTGGGACTGTGTGTTAAAGTACTGGAGTGACTTGTGGTCCGTCAGAACGCGGGGTGAGAAGGTAGCTCCTTCCAGGTAACAGTGCCACTTCTCAACACAGTGTACAATGACCGCCAATTCTTTATAATGGATGGGGTAGCATTGTTCTGATTCAATAAGTTTCCTGGATTTGTATGCCACAGAAAGGAAGACGCCATTGTCAGTTTCTACCCTTAGCACGCCCCCTATGGCCCTGTTGTAGGCATTGGTCTTGAGTTTGTACTGTTGGTTTCAATTGGGGAACTGCAGTACTGGTGCTGTTGTGAGCCTTTTCTTCAACGTCTTGAAGGCTTGATCTCTGACAGGGGTTCAATGGAAGTGCTGTTTGGTATTAAGGAGCTCAGTGAGAGGTGCAATTAGTTCCCTGCAATTGGGAATGAACTTGTGTACGTAGGCAATCATGCCTAGGAATGTCCGCACCTGACCCACATCAGTGGGGGGCAGCATGCTGGTAATTGCCTTGAATTTGGCAGGGTCAGTCTTTATTCCTTGGGCAGAGATGATGTGCCCAAGGAATAGCAGCTCCAACTTGAGAAACTTGCATTTGGAGGGTTTAGCTTTTAGCTGATTTTTCTGAAGGGTGTCAAGGACAGCACAAAGGTGTTGGAGGTGCGTGGTTTGATCTTGACTGAAGACAATAATGTTGTCAAGGTACACAACCACACATTTCCCAATAAGTTCCTCAAATGGTTTTCCATCAACATGGCAAAGGTAGAAGGAGCGTTGGTCATTCCAAAGCTCATAATACAACACTCAAACAACCCGTAGCGCGTGCGGAAGGCAGTTTTTGCCTCATCTCCTGGTGCAATGTGGACCTAGTTGTACCCCTCAGTGAAATCAATCTTGCTAAAGACCTTTGCACCTGTGAGTGTATCAAACAGGTTTTCAATCAGCGGCAGGGGGTACTTGTTCTTAACTGTCACCTCATTTAGGGCGCGGTAGTTTGTGACCAAGCAAAGGGACCCGTTTTTCCTGGCTACAAAGAAGAAAGCTGCCCCATATGGAGAGAGCAAGAGGCAAATGAATCCTTTATCAAGCATGTCCACAAGGTGATGGCAGAGGGTTTCATCTTCCTTTGGTGTGAGACGGTATAATGGTTGTACTTTAGGTAACAACCCTTCAAGTTGTACAGCGTGCTGGATCTCCCAGTGAGAAGGTAGTTATTCAAGTGTCTCACTGAATATGACCTTGTACTCCCCAAGGAGTGCAGCAAGCGCTGGTGGTGGTGGGGAGGTCAAGAGAGGGACCGCAGATAGTTCAGCGCAGATAACTTCAACTGAGCATTGGTTAAAGTCTAGTTTCCCCCTTGAAATTGTACAAGCTTGTCTCTGTTATTCTGAAGAACACAGTATCATGAAGTAACTTGATCATTTACACAAGGTAATCTGGACTCCCACCCCATTTTGGTTGAAGGTAATGACAGAGGTATCCCAATTGATGTAAGGACAGTTGTGTCAAAGCCAGTTGAGGCCAGCAATTACGTCGTGTCTGAGCCTGCCATGATTGGCCCAGAGAGCTTAGCCTGGATGTTCCCCATTCTCACTGAGAAGGGTCCCGTCTTGTGAGTGTGACAAATCCAGGCCTAACCAGTCCATCCTGCCATTATCCTGCCCTTGACTCTTATTGCTGTTACCTTCCTGGGACAAAGCTTTGAGGATCTTTGCCTCCAAGGAGGCAATTTTATTGGATAACACTTTGTTGTCATCCTGCCAACGAGCCATGATTTCAACTCTTTTTTCCTCTCGTGCTCTCAACGCCTCAATTTCACATTTGTCATCTCTTTTACTTGTTGCAAGATTTTATCCCATCCTACCAACAAGTTCCAAGCATCCCAAGCATAAATTTGGTTCCCTTAGACGGGAGTCCCTTCCTTTGCAAAGTAATTGGAATACAGCTCTTCAAACGCAGCCTTTACTTCTACTAAAGATTCAGCAGGAACAGTCTTAGTGACCTCCAGGCTGGTCTAAGCTTCTTCCAATGTACTTGTAGGAACCTCCTTTCTTGCAGCAGCAGCTTCCACACAAAGGACCCCAAACTTGGCTCTCTCAAATTTTAACAAAGAAGGCATGACAATTGAAAAATAGGTGAGGGGAAAGCGTTGAAACTGGCAATGAATATATTTTATTAATGTTTAACTGTTTTTGCTTATATACCATTTGGGACATACACGGCTGAAAACCCCTCCAGTTCTTGAATCAACCAATGATTTGCATCACATGGCCTATGATATTCAAGTCATCCAACATAGATCTTTACCTGAAATACCACCAACAATTCTCAACCTATGAGAATTGAGCTACAATGGGCAGAAGTCACCTGACCTCATTCAACCCAATGTATCAATTTGGCATAGAGCTTTCCCAGCTCCCAGCGCCAAAACCCTGTGGATTGCACATCCTAAACTCAGCTATCAGAGTTCTAACTGGGAACCAGATGATCAAACCTGAATTCCTAGGCATCATTGCCTTTATTTAGTTATTTTTGCATTTAATGGTTTTTTGCCTTTAAAACCCATTAAACTGCTTCAAAACTTGAACCAGGCGCCACTGCGGCGCCCAGCAATTCCCCCAGGCGGCGCCTCTAACCCAATAAATTTGCCAACACAGCGCTTTTAACCCAAATTCTGGGGGTTTTCCCATGATTAACCTTAACCAAACTTCTTGACAAAGTCAAGGCCATTTTAATATAATTAAATTCTCAT
Organism: Entomophthora muscae; assembly: GCA_014839935.2. NCBI lineage: Eukaryota > Fungi > Entomophthoromycota > Entomophthoromycetes > Entomophthorales > Entomophthoraceae > Entomophthora > Entomophthora muscae. The sequence goes on from QTSX02001474.1 coordinate 128,695, forward strand.
TAATTATATCCTGTATTTATTAATTAATCTTCCTGATTAACTAACCCATTTTGAGATGCCTAGTCTCCAAGATTGATTTGGCCAATCTTGCCTCAATTCTTTTAGTTAGCCTAACCTAACTAAAAATCCATATTTTTTTCTTTTATTAAACATAGATATCCAGTTTCCAGGAACCTTTCTCTCAAGAATTCCAAACAAACCTATCTATATGTAATAAACAGCAAAAACAGAACATCTTTATATTTTGGAGTATTTATTTGGCTAAACACTCAGCAGCAACTATAGTACTGTCACAGTGGGTGATGGCCACTCTGCGGGAGTCAGCTACTTGTACTGCTTTGAGCCTGCTGGGCACTTGGTCTATTTGCTGAGAGTTGGCAAATGCCTGGTCCATCATAGTGTGGTTGGCCCTGGTATCTACCAGTAATTTGTGAATGTTCCCATGAAAACAAAAGGGATAGGATAAGTGTGTTAATTTATTTGAGGAAAGGCTTGCTTGTATTACAGGGTTGTCACTGTGGACTTGAAAGACGTCCAGGGTTTCAACTTTGTGAACGCTGTAGTCACAGGGATTTTTTGCGAGCAGGTATTGAGAGGATGGGTCAGGTGGGGTTGTAAAGCCTTTTGTCATTACAACCCCCAGGCTTTTCCAGGGTCCTTGATCTGCGCTAGCTGGAGCTCTCTCTTGCAGGGGCGTTTAGTCACATTATCCTGCTGGCGGGGCTGGCAGCAGCCTACTTGATTGTGGCCACTGCCAAGTGTGATAAGTGATTGGGGTGGAGCAACACTGGTACGGCGGAAGCCCATTGAGGCCTGGTTGTTTATCCTTCACTATGGTCTTATAACAGTTGTCAATGGAGGTGCAGCAACCTGCGGGGACTCACTTGCAGATATGGAGTTTTAACCCATTGATGATGAGAGTGAGTAGCATTGCATTCCTGTTAGTCACGGCTTTGGGCAACAGCAAGAGCTTGTTGCCAGGCAGCAAGGTACTCAGGAATGGAACCAGTTTGTTTGATTGCTAGAAGAGGAGTTCCCACGTCAATGGAGGAGAAGTTTTTACTGTAGTAGGACTTGGCAGCTTCTCGGAATGCTGCCCAGGTAACGTCAAGTTCCTGGCTGGCCCAGTTAGTGAACCACACAGTGGCAGGCCCTATGAGGCAACCAGACAAAGTGGCAACCCACATGAGCTCAGGAACCTGACAAATGCAAAGGTGAGTTTCTGTAGATTGGAGCCAACTGACAATTTTGGTACCCTCTACTCCACCAGCAAAGGATTCTAGCTGAAGATTGAGCATGCACTGAGACAGATCTGACTGGGGCGGGGTGACGCTGGCGTTGCGCTGCCCAAGGAAAAGCCAATTGTACACACTGGTGAGAACTAGCTGGTCTTGATAGATGATGTACCCGTTGGAATGTCCCCCTTGGGGATTGGCAGGAAAATCTCTTGTTGGGGAGTAGCCATACGGCCCGTACTCCGTCCTTTCTTGGGGGAATTTTGTTTTAGATAGATTGTAAACCTACTTCTGCTACCACTGTTGCAACTGAATCAATGAGGATTCAGTATTTGGAATTGAGGAAGACAGCAGTCCAATAGGAAAGGACATAATAATAAGAATAAGGTATTGTTTATTGTAGAATACTGTGATTAATATACTATATGGGGAAGCCACAAGGCCACAAGGGGATGGCATAGTGGGGAGTTCCATGTAGGGTTTGGAGCCAAGGAATAACTTGTGCGGGAATCAGCAGGTCAAATTGGTAGCACTCTAATTAGGATGAAGTACTTGCCATTTGATATTGCCATCAGATTAATCCATAACGTTAGATATGTCAAGGGGCAGCTCATTGAGCACCCCTTGTGTATTGTAAGATATGTTAGCAGGCAAGTCTAGAAACTTGGTTGCAACAGTATAGTTCATTGTAGATGACAGGCTTTAAGCCCCTGAGAGCTAAACCAAAATTGTAAAAACATACATCTCCAATATGATGTCAGCGTGGTTAATGGGGTAGGATCAACATTTATGCCCCACAGCCCTAATTTCTTTGGTTGCTTATTACTGCTGCTTTATCTCAGCACCCAATACAACTGTGTACACAACATGTTGGGTAGCCCACTCCTCCAGCATGTTCTTGAGCTCCTTCTGTTAGGCATACTCATCTGCAATGATTGATATTAGTGAGTAATAATTGACACCCAATGAAAAAACTGCCAACAAACCCCCAACAAATTGATACAGGATTGGGGCGTGCTTGTAGACGTCAGATTGGATGCTCTTTTCTCCAAAGTCTTGGATACTTGCCAAAATCTTGGCATACAACAAGAAAATGACGTCATTGCGTGTCCTCATTATCTTTCCTTTGATAAAATTAATAATATTTGCATTGTACTAGTTAGTATTCACCAAACTGGGGCCACTTAGAACCTGATTGAATAAGATTCTGACAGCAACAACAAATTTTTGTATCCACAAATTCACTGTTCTCTTATTAATGAAAATGCTGTGGAGTTCCAGTTAGAGACAGACCTGAACCAAGGGCATCCGCGGGTCACGCTCCATGATAGTCATCATGAAAAAGTGGTTTTTTTCACCTTCAGTTGAAGTACAGGCACCAGTTGGGTCTTCTTGGGAGTGGGCCACAGTTGGCATGGGCTTGCAGGGTTGCAGCCACAGTGGACTTTGCAAAACTCATTGTGGCCGCAATTTTCCCAAGAGACATAAGCATCCCTTGCTTTTCAACAATTTTAGAACAATTTCTGGGGTAATTAGCTTTTTTTGCGTCTTGCAGGATGATTGGCTGAAGGTGAAATGTATCTGTCTTGAGAACTAGACATTGTCATCTGATTGGCTGCTTCTGAATTTCAGCTTCCTTGAATGATCACTTAGCTCAATTAGCTGCTCCCAGATGCTATTGTTAATATGCTATTTGGGTTGGAAGCTGCCTGTGTGTGATGAGCAAACAGGGTCATACTTGAGGACGCAGAAAAAAAAACACACTTCTGGATAGTGCTTGAAGAGGGGTCTGCAGGTTGGAAATAATCATAGATAGAGACTTTGCTGTTGAAAGACTCAGTGTACCCCTGCATAATTCTGTTAAGGCCAGGGAACAGCTTGTTGGCTTGGTTGTTATTAAAAGAAGAAATAATAATTTTTTTATTAAAAAATCAAACTCAAAAAAAGTAGTGTATATTTTAATCAATTTTATTGTTAAGTATGTTAAGCTAGTGAATACTATGCTCTAAATTTTAGCCGTCTTAAACTGAAATAGGGTAATTTTTGAGAATGTTTGTGCTTCCTAAAAGAATTATTGCAAATTCACTCTAGATTCTTTGACTTCCTGTTTGAGATGCCTATAAATCATATTTATTTTGAATTTACCTCATTTCTGATTTGAGATTTGTCCTTGAATTTGACAATCCCGCAATTTTGTATTTGTTAAGTTTTACATGATGTTTATGATTTGTTTAAAATACAGGAAATCTCAAATTGTACATTAGAATTCCACATTTCTGATTCATGTATCACACATTTGTTTGTTGTGTTTTATCTTTTGTTAGTTGAGTTATCTGCTTAAGAGATTCAAAATTTGCCAATTTAAATAAACCAAAAAATGTCAAATTAAATTATTTATTTCATTAAATATTTTAATTTTCACTCAGCTGAGTTGCTTGCAAAAGTGATTTAAAATTTAGACCAAAGATTTAACAATCTTGCATTTTTACGTTTAGGTTCTGAATTTACAGTAGTTATAGAATAATATTTATAATATTATAATCACATAACATTGCAATATTTTTTATATGTAGCTTTAAATGATAGTGAAAAATATACCTGGAGACTTTAAAATAAGATTTAAGATTTTTATATTATATTTAACATTTAGTTAGTTTTTTACTATAGAGAAAAAACAAGGTTAAGTTATACTGTATGTGTAATATTTTTTAGACTTGTATTTTTTATTCTCAAATATATGTGTAGCACATTTTTAAATAAATATAGCTTTTTTATTATCAGATGCCTATATTTTATAATTCATATAATTTTGTTATTAATTTATCTATCTTAATATGAGACTATTTTATAATTGAAGCACTATTTAATTAAACTGAAATTAACTCATACTGGTGTTTTTTTTATAATTTTTTGTGAAACAGTTAAGACAAAAAAATGAAAATTTGATAAGTGATATCTTTATTAAAGTAAAAAAGATATCTTTGGTAAAGTTGAAATTGTACTCACTCAAAATTAGGCAACATTATTTTTAGGAATCAGAATATGACATTATACTATAATTATGGTATTTTAAAGTGAAAAGTTATTAAAAAGAATTCATACATAATTTTTATTAAATCTATTAGAGTTATACATCTTAATATCTAAAAAATTTATTAATAAATGCATATCTTTACTTACCTCCATTAGATTTAAAACTTAAAATTACAAATATGATGTAATCTTTTAAAAAGTGTTTTAATTAATAAAATTTTAAAAATAATTAAAAAAGGCTTGAATATAATTCTGAGCCTTTGTAAAACATGTTTTTTGCAAACAGTAATTGTTTACATCCAAACTTTATTTAAAATTGAATTCTAGAGCCCCTGTCACTCACCAAAAATTAGGTGAGTAAACGGGCACTGTGAGAGAGGGAGGCTAAACTAACTAAGTTTGGCTCCCATTCTGGCAAGATGAATCACCAGGATGCTGCCCAGTGGAGTACTGGGATGGCCGCTTAGAGGGGGGACAAAAAGGAGGACGCAAGGGACAGCTGAGAGAAGTACACATTTAATTCTATCAAGGATAATCCAGTGAGCAACCAGGGTATACAAGTGGAAGCAGGATACTGTCCTACTGGAACTAGGAGAGAGCTGGGTTGCCTTTGTCTGAGCCACGGGTGAGGGAGGCAGGAACCATCTCCAACGCGTGGGCAGACTTGGTATAGTCTATGGTGGGGAAGTCCAGGTTGTCACAAGTCAGACCCTTAACAATTTTCTCATCTGAGACAAGGAGCTTGCCAGGGAGGTACAAAAGCCTAGAGAGATTGTTTCACACAAGGTGCACAGAAGTAGAAACGCAATCATAACTTGGGAGCAGTTGTCCAGAGGAGAATCACAAGGGGTGCCAAGGAAAAATATTACAAATTTTAAGGCAGGGAGGATCATGGTAAGAACAGCCACAAAATTTGGAATTAAAATATGTAATTTTTAACTTTCAGAGTGATAATAATTTTCAAAAAGAGGTCAGTCACAAGAAGAAACCAGTAAAAAAACAGTAGGAAACACTTGGGAGCCTTGACGTTGGGTTTGGGTGGCTTGACAGACGTAAAGACAAAGAGCGGGTTTGAAAACAAAGAAAATCAGGTAAAAACTTAAACTTAAACTAAGATTTATAAAGAGTTTTAAACAAAAATCTAAGTTCAAACAAGGGTTTCAAAAGTGTAAAGCGCTAGCGTAATGATCAAAGGCGGCAACTAAGCTAAAGAGCTTTGAAAAGGAGACCAAGTTGAGACAGGACAGGTCAAAGGTAATAACAAAACAAAAAATTACTAACACTTTGTATAATATTTAGGGAGACTCAAAAACAGGTCAACACTTCAAAATTTACAGCAAAGTTTAAGCAACAAAGTAAAAAGTTTTAATGAATGAAAATAGACAAGCAGGGAACTGAAAGTTTCCTTGTTGCATAAAAAAAATGAGTTGCAGGACAGGAATCACATGGCAACAGGAATTAAATCTGATTAGGTGTGGTATAAAATTTTCAGATCAGAACCATGAGGGCTGGAGAGTTTCAAGTTGATTTCTGCTGGTGTAGCTGATTGGTTGGAGGACATTTCAATCATTTCAGATTCAATCAATTTTGTGGTTATTAGTGTGTTGTCTTTTGATTGGGTATTTCTAATGTTTTTAAGATAGGGCAACACCAGGCCAGTAAATAGTCCAAATTGATTAATGTTTCTTTCTAGGAGGGAACTACTGAAGCCAGGGGACCTGCAAGGTAGGCCAGGACAAACCTCTCATTGATAGTATGCACTATTTTGTCTAGAGAGTTGAGTGGCTGAGCTGCAATTTTTGGCCCTTTTTTGGTGCAGCAGGGGAAGACAGATCAGTCCAAAGCCAAAGGTGGCAGTGAATTTAAAGGTGCAATCTGATTGGCTGGCTTGATGATTAATGATTTGACTTGTTATGAGTTGAATCATAAATATATCAAACCATTTAGCGCTTTTTTAATACTAACTAATTTTGAATTTATTATTAAAAAATAAAACCTAGATATAATTTTAAAAATCTTATAATCCTCAAAAAACATTCAAAAGTTAAAAATGATATCTTGTTATAACAGCTTTAAAAAGTATACTAAATAATTTTTGTATAAATTAAAAAAATATTTTTTATAATTTACTTGTTATTTTATATTTTAGTTTTAAATTTATTTGAAGTATTCTTTTATAATTAAAAAACTAATAAAGTAATGATTTAATGATTTTAATATTTACAGAGCACAAAAAACTAAGGAAGATCTGGTTAGAATGATGTTTTATAGCAAAACCACAAACTATGGTCAGAGTTATTAGGCTTAAAAACTTGGAGGCAAGTGCATAATTTAAAAACATCTGAAAAGACCAGGAAATGATTTAGGTGACTTGATTTAAAGTCAACATGATGTGTGATCTTTAAAAGACTTTACTACCTGCACAAATTAGATTCACAAGATTTTATATTACAGTACTCTCCAAAAAAACCTCAGTCTTTGCTAGCTGAAGCTTTTTTATGTAAATGCAATCTAAAATGACAACAAAATAATAAGTATTGTTGTCAGAACCAACTACTTTGGCGCATGAATCTACAAGAAGGGCAAGTTATTGTGAAATTGCTGATTTAATTTCAGGTATGTGGGTACATATTATACTATACAAACTGAAAGTTTTTTGAATTAAACTTCATAAAGACAGTCAATCTTTGACCATTAAGTATTTTTATGGGTGGGGCATATTTAGTGATTTTTTTGTTGAAAACAATAAGACCCACCTTGTCAGTAAAAGTACTATAAGTGCCAAGAGTTTGCCCCCAAATGGTTGCATGATGTATTTTTTTAATTTACATCAACAATAAAATATTAAGATTGAGTTTTTCTAAGCCTCCATGTAATAAGTTTGCTTTGTTGCATTGCAAAACCCACACACATTAGACAAATCAAAAAACAGGACAACAACTGATTCTTTTGGAAGAACAGATAGATTTTTCGGCTCTGATGAAACGGTAAAAGATGTTTGCAATCTGGGAGGGCTAAAATTTAGATAAAGATGTATATTATATTTACCAAGCAAAACCTGAAAAGAATGTAATATCATAAGTTGAATCTTTGGATTTACTTTACTACAAATTAGCTTTCTGATTGTCCTAGGAGTTGATAGTGGCTTCTTGTTGAGATACAAGTCTGATTCTTAGCTAAATAAATTTTAATCTAATTTACCTTTCAAGGCCTTAACAAGCTTGTTAAAGCAGGCTATTTTTGATAATAGTGCTATAATACAAAATAAGATTCTTTTATTTCTATGATCTCCAGACTTAAACCGTTTAAAGATTCTATATTATACTCATAATAAAAACAAAAATAAATTAAATATGCAATATTAAAATATTGATAAAGATATGTTAATAATACAAAAAATATAAGGATTTTAAAATAATTTAAAAAACTTTTCTAGGATCTAAATTTAAGCTTAATTGAATTCGGTTTTAAAGCGAATGTTAATCTGTATTAGAAATTGAATTTTAAATTGATACTATTATTATTTAATTAAAAAATCAAACTAAATTTAAAAATGGATTAGAGATTAAATTAATTGGATTTTATAATGTTTATTAGTGCTTTGAACGAAAATTTAGTAAACCAAGATAACTTTTAAGGAGCTTACTGGTAGTATATATGAGAATTAAATTTAACAAGACTATATTAAATTTAAAAGTGAAAGAAATATTGAAATGTAAGATGTAAAATATGGAAGTCTATCTAGCTGAGGTAGCTGAAATTTAAATTTTGAAGCTAGCTTTGTTACAAGTAAAGTATTGGCTAGAGCCAATAATTGATCAGAGTCAGAATTTATGTCATACTGTAAATTTAGGACCTGTTGGGAAAAATGTGGGATTGCCAAATTCTTTTGTGTTAACTCACCAACTTACTGGAATATTTTTCATCCATTTATATAACAAATTAAGTTGTTTTTGGATGAAATTTACTTTATTAAGTTGGTTAGTTCATGCAAAAGGATTTGAAACCTTGCATTTCTACCTTTAAGTTCTGAATTTACTGTTGCAACCGAGTTTCTAGACTTGCCCACTAATGTATCTTACAATACACAGGGGGCGCTCAATGAGTTGCCCCTTGACGTATCTAATGTTATGGATTATCTGATGGCAGTATCAAATAGCGGGTACTTCATCCTAATTGGGAGCGTTGCCAATTTGACCTGCTGATCCCTGCACAAGTTATTCCTTGGCTTCAAACCCTATATGGAACTCCCCACTATGCCACCCCCTTGTGGCCTTGTGGCTTTCTCCATATAGTATATTAATCACAATATTCTACACTAAACAATATCTTATTCTTATTATTCTGTCCTTTCCTATTGGACTGTTGTCTTCCCTAATTCCAAGTACTGAACTCTCATTGGTTCAGTTGCAACATTACAGTACAGTAGTTTCCAAACCTGCTAAGATAAACATATATTATTCAGTTTAAAACATATGAACTCAGTCACAAAACATATTTCAATTTAACAGATCTAAATAGAAGATAATTTTACAAAAAATGAGCGTTGTTAGACGTAAATGTTCAGTCATACAACAACCTATTCAAACTGAGGACAAATGTTAACAATTCAAAAACAAGTGTACCAAACACTAGAACACATGAGTTTCAGTCACAGAACACATCTACCATGTTTATTATGTTTTTGGTGATCACATAACAGTCAGTCACAAAAGTTGAAAATTCAATCCAACAACAAGCCTCAATAGCAACTGGAACAGACAATGTAAATATCAAATATCAAAATGCATGAATAAATCTATAATACTATTACCAACTTGTCTTAATTAAAAATAAAATCTAGAATATGAAAAGGAAATAAATATTCTGTGTGTCTGTTTTGAGATTAAAATCAATAAAAATGTCAAATTTATCTAAACTCATGATCAACAATGCACATTTACGACCAAAAATAATTAATATAGAAATCTAAAAATCTAATTAAAAACAAATAGTAGTGACTACAAAATTGCATGCTATTATATATGAAGAGATAAAAAGTACAATAAATAAATTATATAAATTAACTTATTTTAATTTAGTTTTATTTTTTATACCAAAATGAACGTATCCCAGCAACAGAGTAATAATGAACCTGTTGTGCGCCGTAGTTGCAGTTGCCCTCACAGGTCAAAGAACAGATTTAGTGCAATTCAAGTGTCTACTCAGGAAGAAGACAGAAGAGAAGAGTTCAATAGTGACACTGCACTGACACAGCTGGTTCAAAGAGCAAAACATGCAAGGAGCAGAGCATCAATTTTTGGGTCCAGAAGCTGACCAAAAATCCATCAAGGTCATCACCACCAAGAAAGTGTTCTTGGTGTACAACCTTGTATACCGCTGCAATGATGTTTTCGCAGCCATACTAAAAAAGATTAAGCCTGTGCTCAACACCACTTATGAGCCTTACATCAGTGATTTCAAAGGGGCAGACAAGGACAAACTGCCTCAGTATTTTTAAACCATCAAAGAGAAGAAGATGCTGAAAAAGATTGCTGCATTCTACAGCCAAGTGTCTATGCCCTGTGTTGTGCCCAATGCCAACAAGTTAATTATACCACCAAAAAGCCCAAGCATCACGTCATTTCTGACGCCACCTGTGAGACCTTCATGAGGCTTATGAAAGAGATCACTGACTACAAAAAGATTGTGGCTATTGTTGGTATTTTAAAAAAATCTGTTCATAGGCTTCACAAAACCTACCTAAAAACATATAATGTTCTCCTTTCAGAAAAATCCAAGTGGTTTATGATCTTATTGATTAAAAAAACCCTGTGGGCAATCTAACAGTGAATTGAGCGGAATTTTTATCTTGAACTAGAAAATATTCAGTCAATGTTTGAGTCCGCTTTTGGAATTTAGGCTTTGGTTTTCACTTGCTACTGTGCAGTCAAAAAATTACAGTTCTTCTGAAAAAAACTCAGGATATCTCTGTACAATCAGAATAGTCCAGGCAACGTTGTCTAGTGCCAGAAATACGCCAAGACAGTTACTGCTCTTAAAAAAGTGACAGTAAAGTTATTTTATATCAAAAAGTTCTTTTTTGCGTCCTCCATGAGAAACAAGTATGAGTATGCCTCAAAAGATGAAAAGAATGGTATGTCTTGAAGCGCGGCTGTCTGGTCTATTGCCTACTCAACAAAAGCCCTTATGGTCCCCTTGGTATTGAGCTCTACCAGATGATTAAGGGTTCTCACAATAGTATGACTTTTCTGGAGTTTCTCTGATTAGTTCAGGGGCACCTGAGGTAAACAAGTCTGAGCTTCATCAATGTCATTATGCTAAATAATGTTGGGCTTCACAAGGTGGCAAAAGTTCTTGCATGTCAGGGAACCAACCCTGACTGGCTGGCTTGCTAGCATCTGGGAACTGGCGGGTTGCAGACTGGGTAGCAGGGCCCACCAAAGGATTGATGCTAACTTAATGAGGTAGGACATTGACTTGCCCAACCACAACCACGGACAGGCAGCAGGGACAATAGGATCTATTACTCCCATGAGAGTTATATATACAATTCCAAAAAGCTTGTTGGTATAGTCCAGTGGGCAACTGTGGTAAGTTTGACTCCCTTAAACTCAACTCCCTGGTACTTGACACTTTGTCAAGTACCAGGGAGTTGAGTGCCGCATATGTGCATCTATTAGTATTTTTGGCTTAACCAATTTTAAGCTAATTTTTACTAGTAATTTAGGGGTTTGAAACCAAAAACCAAGGTTAAATTTACTCAAACTCAACTCTTTTTAATAAATTGGTTAGCTAAAATACCAATTTAAGGGGCAATTTATAAGTAAATTTACTAATAGAAATGAAAAAACCTGTGTTCAACACTCTATACCCAAAAGTGACCAGTTCGACACTTTTTAAGCCAAATCAATATTTTATTAATAAAATACTTATGTGCTTATATAAAAATTGTTATTTACTATTATATTTTTATTATTAGTGTCCATAGTTGTTTATTAGGCTCCCAAACACCACTATACTGGATTTGGTGGTATATACATTAATCAAGTACTCCACTTATTTTACATTATGTCATTCCCAGGTTTTTGGATTAAGTGGTGCCACATAAATTAAGCCCAATTTATTAAGAGAATTCATATGTAATTTATAAAAAACTGAAACTTGACACTTTGTTTGTTCAACTCTATCCACTTGACACCTGATTGGTTTTGGATTTAACTAATCAAAGGCTTGGAATTAAGGCTAAATTAATATGTGACGTACTATGAGCGCCACTCAACACTCACCCACTTGACACTTTAACTTGGGAATTAGTACAGAGAGCTTCTTAACGTTTTAACCAACACTATGGTAAATAATTCACTCCCAGCTCCTCACAGCATGCCCTAATAACTAATAAACACCTTCCTACTCATTTACTTTTTTAACTTATGTTGTATTTTTTATTTTTGAGCATACAAAACTGCCTTTCTTTTGGGTTAACTTTCAAACCCGGCTTAAATTTAAGCAAGGTCTATATGTAAAAAACATAGTAAATTTGATGTTTCTGCTTGACTCCAGCATACTTGACAGTGAGAATTCAGCTTTTTCTGGCTGTTTGGCAGTGCCAAACTTGACACTTTACAATGTTTTGAATTTTCAACTCTCAATAAAAAAATTCCACATAATAATTTTTTGCTATTATAATCTACTACTTTTTCTGCTGCTCTCCATATACTTTTCATATATTTTTTATTTTCAATTAAACTTTTACATTGATTTAACACTAAGATGTTATGCTGAACCTAACATCTTTGATGCTTCATCACAAAATCACTTACTTTCTATGTTTTAACCTTTATATCTATACTTCTAGTTTTTATTTTGCTTCTATTTACTTTTTTATGTTTTTTTATAAATAAAACTTTATTTGCACACTTTTTATTTGACTTTTGCTTTGCTTTACCTCTTTGTGATTGCAATATCTTCTCAATCATTTTATTTACAATGCTAAACTTTTCTTTAGACAAAATCAAGCAAGAACAGCCAGCAGCCTAAGCGCCAAGCCTCCAAAGGCTCCAAAGAAACTGCCTCCACTCCCAAGCGTGCCAAGAAGCCTGCAAAGGCAAAGTCTCCAACCCCATCTTCTCCCACTCCTCCCCCCTCCCCCCTCATCTTCTACATCCCCTTCACCTTCTCCCCAAAATTCCTCCCCCAATAAATCAGATGGTGATCTTACTGACCACTTATTTTATCACTCAGAGGCCGACTCTGAGCCTACCGAGGAGCGCCGGACCAAGAAGGCAAAGGCTGCCAAGGAGCCCACATCTTCTTCTGGTAAGAAAAATGAGGCATCCAAGAAGGCCTCAAAGAATCCTTCTCCTCCCCCTCCCAATGGCTCTTCCCTTTCTTCTTCATCTGAACCCCAAGATGAGCCGGAGGATTACTCCAAGAAGTTTAAAGCTTCTGGTCATGTGGCTTGGGATCTACTGGCCATCCACAGTATTTGCAATGTGGACAGAGAGTTCAAAGTTCCTAAGCGCTTCCCCCAGTACTTTCCAATCATGTCTGTAAAAGGCAGCCCTGGTTAAGTTGCCAACAATTATATCTTTAATTGCAACAACCAAAAGCGGCAGACCAAAAGCAAGCACTTTGTCTGCAAGGATAAGACTTGTGGGGCCTGGTTGAACACCAAGGGCTGGGAGCGAGTAACATTGGAGAAGGGGGAGCACACTTGTGAGCCCCCTAATCATCTAATCACTTGCATGCTTAAATGGTATCTTGTTCAGGTCATTCCCACCACCGCACACCTCCGCGCTTCTGATCTGGCCACCAAGGCCCTCCAGCATCTCAAACCCAACAATCTCAAGTTGGTACCAACACAGGAGCAGTTGATCAAATTCATCAGCAATAATTGTATTGCTGTAAATCCTCCTCCCCCCAAGGCTTCTGACGTCCTCTCTGAGCTCACACTCACTTATGAGCTTAAGCAGCTTCTTAGTGGGGAGCGCTTCCTGCTTTATGATGACAGGCCTGCAGCCAAGGACCGTATAATCTGCTACTCAACTCAGCAGAACCTGATGGAGTTAAAAAGGGTGTCAACCTGGCTAGTTGATGGTACCTTTGCCACTTGCCCCCAGATGTTTAAGCAGCTCTGGATGGTTCATGCCCAGATTGACATCCGGGTGATTCCACTTGCGTTCTTCCTTCTTCCTGGGGCCATGAGGCCATTTATACCTGCGCGTTCTCCATCCTCCGCCAAGAATTTGCCCTCCATCCCCCTGCCAATGATGATGAATTCAAGAAGACTCCCCCCAAACCTGCTCCAACCCACCTGCCTCTGACAAGGACCAGGCCACCCTGGACTCAGATAAAAAAGCGAGGCTAAGAGCTCTTGGGCCTTGTGTATGCATTATGGGCTTTGAGCCTGCTCAGTTCAATGCATTTGAGCAGCTGTTTAGCGGGGAGGTGCAGGGGTGCCACTTCCACCAAGCAGTTGCTTGTAACGTGCAGGCCCACGCAGAGCTTAGTAGGTTGAGCCGGAGGGATACTTTGGACACCTGCAGATTTGTGCTGGCACAATTTAGTGCCTTGGCTTTTTATAAAGCCAGAGCACACTGCAATGGGGTTTGAGGTGCTCTCAAAGGATCCCTACATAGTGAAGCACCCAGAGTCCAAGCCTTTCCTTGAGTACTTTGAGCCCCAGTGGATTGGGAAGGTTGTCATGCAGAGGCAAGGCAAGGCCCGTGCCAAGGCCAGCTGGAATGTGTACCGGGCGGCAGTGAATGGTGAGCTCAAGAACACCTCAGCGCTAGAGGCTTACCACAAACACCTCAAAGCTAACTTTGGCTCCACCCAAAATTCAATAAGTTCTTTTCCCTCTTGCAGCATGAGCAGGAGAAAACCATCTCCAAGCTGCGTGATCTCTCCAACTGTGTTCCCCCACCAAGCCAACAACCCACTGTACCCTCTTCACCAAGGCCATCCAGGGAGCAGCCAAGCACAAATACAAGGCCTCTGAGCTTAAGCAGCAGCTTGAGCTTATTGCCACTGCCCTCCTGGAAGGGGCCAAGATGAAACAGGGAAATAAGGATGAGGAATAAACTCGCTTGCTTGCTCAGTTATATGATTTTTACTTTTAACTTTTTAACTTTAATTTTATTTATTAGCTTTGATCATTTAGTTTTTAGTTTTAATTTTAAGTTTTTTTAACTAATTAGATAGCAGTAATTGTTCTATGTATATGTGGTAAGTTTGAGATGAATATTTATAGTTGGAAGTAAGTGAAATATCTTAATTTTTGTTAATTTCCAAATAAAACATATGATATTCATAGTTGTGCTTATATGAACTATATCAAATAAATATTAATATTTCTTCATATTTTGCATAACTTTATTTTTTGTGTTTGTGTTTATTTTGTCTCATTGGAATTTTAATTTTTATGGTAATAAATTTTTTTTATAATGAAGAGTGTAAATTACATAGTAAAAGAGAAATAATTGTTTATTTATCCTTATTTCTATTCATTAAAGTACTGTTTTTATTATATTTTTTGGCTCTCTGGGGTCACTTTAGTATACCATACCTGTATAGCTTAATTTTTTATATTGAAATTTTTTCAGTACATCAAGATCTGTTAATTAAAAAAGTGTCAAGTACCAGGGAGTCAATCAGGGCAAAAGCTGAATTCTCACTTTACTATAGTGTTGAGTTCAAGGGAGTCGAGTACCAGGGAGTCAATTTTAAGGGAGTCAAACTTACCACAGTTGCCGTCCAGTGGGAGTACGGCGGCGGAGGCGGGCATTGGCTTGGGGGTGACAGGTGGCTTCATGTCTATTTGGTAGGCAGGGAGGAAGTTGTATTTATCTCTGAACAGGCCGGGTTTGGTAATGTACCAAGGGCCTTCTCAGTTGTATCTGGTTCTCTCAGTGATTCTGGCCCAGGGGTCCTGGGCTAGTATGTTGTCAGTGGTATAGTCTCTGTACTCGGGCTTTAGGGGGTACTCTGTGAAGTGGACAGGACCAAAGGGAGCACCTAGCAGGCGGTACGTAGCTGGCAGGTTGGCAGGGGGGTTGGAGGATCTTTGAGTGAACTGACAGATTACAAGGATAAAATACAGCAATAATTGGGGAAACTAATATCTCATAACCTTTATTAAAAAATGACAATGGGGTTTTGGTCTTGGCCTGACAGGTATTTATTCCACACTGCCAGGCTTCACTCCTTGGTCGGGTTTTCTGGACTCAGGCGGGTTGGCTTTGGGTGTCTCAGATGGCAGTGTGGCACTCAGCACTGGCAGTTTGCCACTGGCTGCTTTGGGGTGAGAAGACTTCAAATCCTTCTGTTTATTGATTCAAGTGTTGGGTACCTCTTTGGGTTCAGTGCCTTCCACGGGACTTTGGGAGAGTTCAGAATAATTTCCAGGGGGAGATTTGTCTATTTCACCAGGCAAACCACTGGTGTCAGGCGTTGACACCTCAGGGGAATTCTCAGCATCTTGCACTGACAGTTTGCTTGCAGAATCCTGTGAGACAGCTAAGGGTTTGGGTCCTGGCAGGCTGGTAGCAACTTCTTTAATTAGTAGCGGGTTTTTGTGTTCCCAGCCTATGAGTCTGGCGGTACGCAAAATGTTTTGTCCAAGGTTTGACTCTGGTTCTGTATTTTGAGATTTAGGAGCATCCAAATTGTCATTCCTGGCATTGCAGGATTTTAAGTGATTCAGCCTGGTGTTGAAATTGCCTCCTAATAATTAGCCACATCTAATTTGCGCCTTTTTTTCCTCTCCTCTTATTTGCCATTCCTCAACCCAATTGAGGAAATCTTCAGATGGCTAAAACAAGTAGTCAAAAAAGAGATTCCATCTGGTTCTGAAGTCTAGTGTAATTTGCTGCAGGTCAATGTTCATACCCTCACAGCTGAAACCGCAGCCAAATTCTAAATCATGCGGATTTGTTTCTCCCTGTGTGCCTCTTCAAGCAGCCAATCAATTAAAGATTTGCTATTCCAAATGATTTATTCTCATTTTGTTTTTTAATTTTAATTTTATTTAGTTTAATCTATCTTGACTTTATTTATGTGATTCCGCGTGTATACTTTTGGGTATATAAAAATTAACAAAGCAAAGCCAATTAAATGTATGAATAAAGAATTGAATGAACAAATAACACACAAAAATATTTATAAATTTTTATTATGATTTTATTTGAGATAGTTTATTTTTACGTTTTTTATCTGATTCCAATTATATACCATCAAGTGTAATAAAAATTAATAAAGCAAGAAGGATGAATTAATATACAGAAATATTTTTTATTATTTACTTATTTGTTGAATATAGATTATTTAATTAGATTATACTGTAGAAAAATTATATATATAAAATTTAAAAAAGTATTTTGGGTTTAGAGCTTTATTGGGGGTGAGAGCGGAGAAATTTCAGGACATTGTGTTGAAATAGACTAGTAATTTTTATTGATAATACATATGTTGACATTGGCCCTGTACTATATAAATTGCGGCGGCTTAAAAATGAGAGCATTGTGATACAATTGGCCAGAAATATTTTTTGGTGAAGCTGCCATCTCATATGTGGCAGCAAGAATAACTGAATCCTGAATAACATGCTCTATTGAGCTGTATTCAGGGACAATTCTTTCCATCTAATAAATGTCACACTTCATCCAGTTTTATTATTACATCAGACCAGTTATGTTCTTCTACTTTAATTAACATCAGTACAACAATACCTAGGTAATTGTCATGGCCGGGTGTAGTATCATACCAAGGCAACATGAGAGGAGCCCACCCTTTAGGAAAACGTGACATCAAAGCTCAATAGAGGAAGGGCAAGGAGCAAGACAGGTACAGCATACCTGTTGCAAGTGAACGGTAGGCACCAAGGTAAGGTACTACAACCTCAGCAAGACTAAGGATAATCAGAATGACCATTTCATATCTTCTGTGATCATAAGAAACAACCTCAGCAGAGGGTTGAGAGATTAGAGGAGGAGTGGGAGGGATGTAGTTGCTGGTCTATCTAGGGCTGGGCCCTGGCTGGTAGTCCATGATAATAGGTTCTACAGTCTCTACTAATGGAAGTGCTGGTGACTGAGATGGCTGATAAGGGATTGTCAAAGGTGTTAAAAAATATGGAGAAGGAAGGCAAAGACTACTCTTTGGACCATATACTTTATTTAAATATTGTCTGCATCTGTCTTGATTGTAGGGAAGCGGGTTTTATATCACTCATCTGGTCTTCCTTGGAAGCAACTACTGGCAGCTCCTTGGAGTGCTCTAGTAGTCCAACCTTTGGTCACAGGTACTTTGGGAATGAAGATGGAATTCTTGAGAACAGGGGATATGGTCCTAAGAATCTTAGACTGGGTTGGTGAAGGGAAATTCTCTGAGCTTTGGCCATTGGATTGGTTGATTGACTCATGGCTGGGGGGAGTTCTGGGGTCTGGGTTTGGCTCATCTGGTTTTATCTGGAGATTAGTTGGATTACTGGAAGCTAATTGGTGACTAATTATATCTGGCTTAATCTTTTGAGGCTGGAATTGCTTGACAGTTTGGACTTGCTTCTGGGTAGAGGGATTACCATTTGCTGGTGAATACTCCTGACTGATTGGCTTTTTTTATTCCTGACCCAATGAAGCAGTTTGAAGCTGCAGGCATTGTGGGGGTTTTAATGGCTTGGAAATCTTTTCTGTCAGGATTTATTTGATTTGCAGGGGAAACTGAAACATCTTCATGCAGATGATGCTTCATGACATCAGTGGGTAAAGTGGCATTGAGCTTTAAACTGCAAGGTTAGATGGGGACAGGAGCCTCAACTTCAGGAGAACTGGTTGGCTGGGTTGAAACTGGAAATGACTTACTTGCCAAGTAATTCAACAGACCCAGTTGATACTGGATCTGCTGAACAACCCAGAAAAATCATACATTGTTGGTGGGGAGCCACCCAGCTCATTTATGGCATAAAAGCTGGTGGCTTTGCTACTGTTAGGGCCGCTATCCCCCCTGGGCCGGTTTGTGAACTAGCCCTGGTTGTATCAACTGTTTTTTTAACAAAAGCAGATTAAAACCAATCTCTCTTTTAAGAGTTGGTTTTAAACCGCCCTGGTGGCTTGTGGGAGGTTCAAATCACCCAGCGGGTTTATGCAGCTGCCTGCGTTTTTGCTTTACAGCAAAGGTTGCAGGTTTGACTCCTGGACTCAAATTTTTATGTTTTGCGGCCCTTACATCATCTTCCTCCATGAAGTCAGCTTCAAGCTGGCCTTTAATTCTCTCCTGGTACTCTTTAACTAACTTAGGGTAGTGTTCTAAGTGGGGGTGGGCTTCCAGATGGCATCCTCTATGGGGTATCCTTTCCATTTAACCAGGTACTGGGGCTTGCTTTGGACTTGGCGGTGTTAGAGGATGGTCTCTACTTTGTGTTCTTGATTTTCTCCTACTTGAACAGGGGGAGGAGTGGGCTTGATTACTTGGTGAGGGAGGGATTCTACAGTTTTGAGAGACAACAGGGAGCGGTGAAAGACATCATGAATCTTCCAGCCTTTAGGCAACTCCAAGCAGTAGACTACTGTCCCAATCTTTTTGATGACTTTGTGAGGGCCTGTTATTTGGTGGGCCAACTTGGCGCTGGGTAATTTGAGGCGGATGTGTTGTGCGCCCAAGTACACCTGGTCTCCTACTTTGATTTTGGGCCAGGTTTTCTTTTTCTGTCAGCAAAGTCTTGGTAAGTCTTCACAGCTTTCTTCAGATTGTCTATGCAGCCATGGTGTGCTTGATGGATTGCATTGACCCAGTTTTGTCCATGGGGGTTATGTGCCTCTTCTAACCCTAAGTGATTCCATGTGGGGTTGTAACCATAGTTAGCAAAGAATGGGAACATGCCAGTGGATGTGTGGTGTTGGCTGTTGTAGGCAAACTGGACCATAGGTAAGAGTTCTGCCCTGTTGTCCTGCTCATAATTCACAAAACATCTCAAGTATTGTTCAAGGACCTGGTTAACCCGCTTGGTCTGTCCCTTGCTTTGCGGGTGAAAGGTGGTGGAGAGGGAACATTTGATTCCCAAATCCTGGAGAATATGGGTCCAGAAACGGGAGGTAAACTGGGGGCCACAATCTGACACTACTTCTTGGGGTATTCCGTGGTGCAGGAATACATTCTTGAGAAAAAGATTGGCGGTTTCTTGAGCGGTAACGTGGATGGTGGTTGGAATGAAATGTGCCATCTTTGTAAACCTATCTACAGTGACCAGTATGGCATTGTATCCTTTTGAGGGTGGTAGCTCAACAATGTAGTCTAAAGAAACTGACTGCCAAGAGCCCTTGGCTATCTCTAAGGGTTGAAGGAGTTCCTCAGGTAGCCCTTGCTTGGACTTGGTCCTGCTGCAGGTTTTGCATCCTTGGAGATAGACCACAATATTGCTCTTTAGGCTGGGCCAGTTGCACATTCTTTGGATTCCTTGGAGCATCTTGTTTTGTCCAGAGTGTCTGGCCATGGGCGTGTTATGGTATTCTTGAAGGATTCTGGCTCTGACGGGGCCTACCAAAACATATAGCCCAGTGTTTAGACATACTGCAATTCCTTTTAAGGAGTAACCTAGGGCGTAGTAGCAACTATTCAGGTTTCTAACTAAATCTTGGTAGATGGGTTGGCAGTGGGGGTCATTAATCTGGGCAGTCACTATCTCATCCTTGAGACTAGTGATTTTCAACATACATAGTAGTGGGGCTAGATGGTGTTGGGATAAGAGGGCTTTGGTGTTGTATTCTCTGATTTTGTCTGGGATGGGGGTGAGGTCAGGTCTTTTGCTGAGGGCTTCTGGGGCGTGGTTAATCTTTCCAGGTTTGTATGAGATCTCTAGGTCATAGTCAGCCAGGAACAGGGCCCATCTTGCCTGTCTTTGGTTCAGTTAATGTGATGTGAAGAAGTAGGTGAGATTCTTATGATTGATCATCACTTTTACTGGGTGATCAGCGCTGCACAGATATTGCCTCCAGTGAGCAAGGGATTGGATGATTGCAACATTTTCTTATTTTAGATTGGGTAATTACACTCAGCAGGGGTAAAATTCTTGGAGTAGTAAGCTACAGGGTGTACTTACTATCCATCCCCTCCTGAAGAAGGACCCCCCATTGCAAAATCAGATGCATCAGTTTTTACAATAAAGTGAAGAGAAAAATTTGGCATGGCAAGGACATGCACTGAGACAAAGGCTTTCTTGAGCTGGGAAAAGGCAGACTCTGTTTCCTTATTCCAATAAAACGGGTACTTATCTAAAGTGAGTTTTTTCAGAGGCAGGGCAATTGTGGAGAAATCCTGGATGCATTCTCTGCAAAATTTTGCCAAGCCTAGGAAGCTCTGGACATCTTTGCAGCAGGTGAGGGTTGGCCAATTGACTATTGCTTAGATCTTGTTGGATGCCATGACAAACCCATCTTTCTTGACAATATACCCAAGGAATTCTACCTCTGTTTGGAAAAATTCAGATTTGGATTTTTTACAAAGAGATTATTGTCTAAGAAACGCTGGAACATCATTTCCAGATGTTTCAAGTGTTCCTCATGACTTTTGCTGTAAATCAGGATATTGTCCAGATAAGCCACACAAAAGGAGTCCATGTAACCTGACAAGACTGAGCTGATCATGGTCTGGAATGTGCTTGGCGCGTTGCACAATCCAAAAGGCATCACTAAGCATTTGAAGAGTCCTTCTTGGGTTTTGAATGCGGTTTTCCATTTGTCACCTGCCTTAATCCTGATCTGGTTGAAGGCGTCCTTGAGATCTACCTTAGAGAATATGGTTGCACCTGAAAGTTGATTGCTCAGATCATCAGCATTAGGGATTGGGTACCAATTCTTGATGGTGATGTTATTCAGGTTCTGGAAGTTTATGCAAGGGCAGAGGTCCCCGCCTTTCTTAGCCACACATAACATTGGCAACAAGCAGGGAGATTTGGATACTCTGATATAACCCTTCTTCAGCATAGTGGTGATATACTCCTTCAGGGCTTTTTTCTGTTTGATTGCACCTGTAGACAGGGCTGTGAGTAGGCTGGATTCCCAGGATCAAGTCAATGGCATGGTCAAAGGGGCCATGGTCAGGCAGACAGGTTGAATCTTTCTCATTGAAGACCTTGGCCCATTTTTGCAAGTAGGGTGGTATCATTTATTTACAGGCGTTCATAACCATGGTGACTAGGGTCTCATTGGTTGAGCGTCTTTGGATAAATGTTGGAAAGAAATTGCAACCTGATACTCCCCTAAGGTCATATGTACCTTGCTATGGTTGTAATCCAGGTTTATCTTGTGCTCTTTCCACCATGAGAAGCCCAAGATAACAGGTCTGGGTGTGTTCTTCATAACCAGTATCTCAATCTGGGTACAAACTCCTCCTATCTCCAGGTCTACAGGAGTGGTGCATTCTGGGGTGGTGTCCATGATACTGTTGCCCATGGTAACTGCCATGGGTGAGGTGAAGATGGGTAGGGCTAATTGTTGTGCTAATTGGGGATCTATGAAGTTCTGGCTGACACCAGTATCAGGCATGGCCTCCACGGTGTAACAATTTTCTTCATTAAAATTTTTTAACTGGATAGCAGGGTAAGATTGACCAGAAGTGTTTATTGCGGCAACATTGGCACTGTTTCCATTTGTTTTACGGGGACATTGGCGCAACAGGTGCCCAGGGAGGTGGCAAAAGTAACATAAGCGTTCTGTGACGTGTTGCTGTGCTTCTTCAGGGAAAATCTGGGGGCAAGGGTGAGGATTAACGGTTGTGGTACAAGGAACCACCTCATGGTTCATGTCTAGTCCTCTTGCTAACTCAATTACTTTGGCAAGAGGTAGAGTGAGTGGGTGATGTTTCATTAACCCCTGGAGGTAGAAGCAGAGTCCTTGTCAGAAATACAAGGCACAGAGTTTGTCATCTACACTAGAAGCTTCCCTCAAGCTTTTAAAGCGGGTGATATAATCATCTAGGGAGGAGTTTCATTGCTTCAGGGCCAGGAGTTTGATTAAGTCCTGGATTCTAGTTCCCTTTGGGGTGATTGCTTCCAAGAGTTGTCCTTTGAACTCATTGTAGTTCAAGCATAGGTCTTTGTTATCTTCCAAGGCGGAAGTGAACCAGTCCAAGGCATTTCCAGTTAACATATAACCCACAGTCAACACTTTGTGGGCTTCATCTGTATACTGGCTGGGAAATTCTTTTAAGTGTGCACCTATCAGTACTAGATCTCTTCTGACGTCAGCAAGGTTTATCTTCTGAATATTGGGAAGGGCACAGTTGGAGGTGGCGTTGTGATTTGCAGTGGATACCATAACTTTCTGTATCTGTGCCGGGGGACTATGGTTCTGTGATTCAACTGCAGTCAAGAACTGTCTGGATACCAGTCTGTATAGGCAGTAAGCTATAATAAAAAAAATTAACATACAAGATGCCCCTATCATCATAAGGATATAGGGGCTCAGGTTACCAAGTAAGGAGGCAGACAAACTGTCATGGCCGGGTGTAGTATCATACCAAGGCAACATGGGAGGAGTCCACCCTTCAGGATAACGCAACACCAAAGCCCAATACAGGAAGGACAAAGAGCAAGACAGGTACAGCATGCCTGCTGTGAGTGGACAGTAGGCACCAAGGTGAGGTACTACAACCTCAGCAAGACTAAGTGTTGTGAATAACGGCATTCACCATGTTTTGATTTCGCCTTTGTTGGGCCATTTCAAGGAAAAATCTCTTGCTTTTGCTTTCAACTCTCAAAATGAACTGGCTTCTGCTTCAGGAAATATGATTGTTTGGTTTCCTGACTCTGCGCAACTCACTTGCCCCACTCATACTTGTGGCAAGTGATCCTACTATCCTGGTAGTGTTTTGTGGTATTCCTAACCACTATATATTCCATTTCACATTCACCAATAAAAATTAAGTTCTATTCAAATATTTGTCTTTGTGTCTTCTGTACTTCTGCGCCTCTCTCTAGCCACGCCTAGTAGAGATTATTCATCCAGGGCCGCAAGGTAAACACTATTGCCTTCCCTGTCATCTAACCAAGACTTAATACAAATCCAATCCTAAGGTTAGGATTCCCCATTGTGTATCTGTGCTGCACCTCATAACACAACAAAAATGGTGCTCACTACAGGGGCTATAAGCCCCTTGGTTATCCCTTTTGCATCTACGTTTTCAGGTCCCTCACCTCCGCCTATTTGGGAGTTGACCTTGCCTGAAATTACTAGTCCTCCTATTGAGGAAGACATTGCTGACCTGCCTATTGTCTCTACTGTACTGAACCTTTGGAATGGTCCCTGTTTAGTTGCTTACCCCATGGGTACCCCTGACTTATAACAAGTCATGGCGGTAGCCCTTGGGATAGCTCAGGACAGGGCCATTCCTTGCCTTCAGTTACAGTTTAGCTGTGCCAAATACTATGAGTTAATTGTGGCCCCTCAGTTTCTACAACATCTCCTCCCAGCGGCTGGCTCTGCTGATCATCTGCTGTCACCCTTTGTAAAGCCCGCCTTGGCCCACCACCAGATGGTGTTGGAACTCCACATCCAAGAAATCTTGTCTCTACAAGTAGCTGTTACCCATCATTGGGACCAGTTTGCCGCCTACCAACAATGTATTCATTCCCTGTTCTCACTGATATCTGACAATCAGCGTGATTTGGTCACCTCTCAAACATGTTTAGTCAATTCCATTGAGCAAATACGCCAGTTCATCCCTGAGTACGTTAGTAAGCAATTACATGAGTTTCACCAGTTAGAACAACCCTGGTGCATCCAAGTAGACTCAACCCTAAACACTTATCTCTCCAATTTTGAGCGCCTAGTGCAACAGCTCAATGCATTCAGTGTCTATTCCTTTGAGCAATTGCAACAGGTAGCTGACCTTGACACCCAAGGTCTAAATGATCTCAGTGCGGAATTCAATCAAGAGAGAGCTACCACTGCCGCCGCTATTGCCAAACTTCAGAGTCAGGTGAATGAGCTGTCCTCTCCCAAACCTGATACTCTGCCTTCTCCTCCTGCTGATGATCTGGTGGACAGAGAGCAGAGAATCTGGGAAGCCATCCGGGAATTACGTGCTTTCACTTGTAGCCAAGGACGTCCTACTGAAATGCCTCAACCTGATCCCCAGATTCTTGCGCTGACTGCTCAGGTTGCTGAACTACAGCAGGAAGTTGATGCTTTACGTGAGGTAGTGACAGCTGCTGCTAGTCCACACGGGGTTAACAAAGAAGATGGATGTTGTCCTGGTTTGGTGGGGGCTCCTCAAATCCACTGCGCTAGGGAGTTGATTGCCCTAGCTAATGAGGTGGACCATTTGAAACAAGACCAGACTGAGTTGGACAGAGACGTACAGGAGATGAGTGAGCTGATAGATTTGGTAAATGACATATTTGCCCCTTGCCTATCAGTGGGGCCATCCCTTGCTTTGCAACTGGCTGAGCTCTCCATGGTTGTCACTACCCAAGGACAACGCCTAGATGTTACTGAATGACAGACTGCTCTAGCCAACACTACAGGAACAGAACCACTGAGACTCTGACAACCCTTGAAGAAAGTGTTTGGCAACTATGGGCTAGACAACCCCCCTCCAAATCTGAAGCTGAGTTCTCCCCGCGCATAAATGTACTTGATAGCAACAATGGTAGTCCAACTCCTGAGGCACACTTCAAGCCTACTTTTAAGCAAGTGTTTGATCCTAAAACCTCAACTATTGCAGCCTCCTTAACTATTTACGAGACTGCTATGGACAAGCATCAGATGAAGTTAAGAAAGAACATATTCTGACTTGCCTACACCTGACCTGTCAAGAGGTAGGTGTCAGAGCTGCACTTCATCAAGACCTGGGAGGACATGAAACAGCTCTTGATTGACAAGTTTGGTTGTGATCTTAGCCTGGAGGTGAAAAAGTATGCTTTCATGCACATATCCTTCAAGCCCAAAGAGACATTAGCTGAATTTTCTGACAGATTTTACATGGAGGGACAACAGTTAATAACAAGCAGACAATTGACAGCACATGAAGCATATATGGCCTGCGCCCAGGCCCATAAGGTGAATCAACTCCTGTGTCTTCATTTCAAGGCCCACAGGGCTATGCTGTCCTCCATGAAAAGTATAAAAACACTGCTCCAAGATATGCATCTTACCCATTCTGGGGCAGTTGTTTGGGAAAGTTGTGCCACTTCCAACTCTGGCTCCTCTTCTTGCAGCCCTTGTATTCTCACTATGAACTCCCAAAATCCTCCTCAACATCAGGGTTGCCACAACTGTGGTCAGATAGGCCACCACTCTCACGTCTGCAACAATCTGCAGGTTGAAAGAGCTGACCCCAAGGATCAGTTGGGAAAAGAACAGTCAACCTAGAGGCAGAGACGCTCTTGGTTGACAATTTTTCAGTCTCCTTCTACACCTCCACCTGCTACTGACTCTGAGCCTGCTGATGATGAAGCACCTCCTATCCTCCTCCTGTTCCATGACATTTCTGACAATTCTGATGTGGATGAATCTGATGTGGATGAATCTGATGTTGAAGACCATGATGCATACAGGTATTCTGTTCTTGCCGTTCCTGAGACTATTGCTGTTCCCTACAAGCTACAATCTGGGAAGACTACAACTACCACCAAGCTTTGTCTGAGGCCAAAGCGGTTGTCTCCCGCCTCTATCTTACTCAGGCAAAATGGTCCCCTGTATTAGTAGAATCATCAGAATAAGACGCTGAAGTTGCAGATGCCGTTTTCAAGAATATATCTGTCTCACTCCCTCTCCAAACCGTATATAAGGAGTTCCCAGGACTAAGATGCATGATTGAGAAATGAGACAAGGAACTAGTTGAGGCACAGGATATCCTGGCTGTTCTGCCACCCTTTGGGCGCACCACCACCCGAGTAGAGATATCTATTCATAAAGTAAAAATCAAAGCCGTCCTGGACACCAGATCTCCTGTCAATGTTGTTTCTTCTAAGCTGGTGAAAAAACTTAAGCTGGCCCCTGACCTCAACTACCATCACTCCTATGGCACCGCTGGTCTCTCCATGACTTGCGCCATTTGCGCGTACTCCGCCTTGCCAATGCAATTTGGGAAATTCCTGTTGACTGTGCGGCGGTTGTTCTAAAAAATGAGAGCTACAACCTTTTGGTTGGTATCCAGTTCCTTTGGGAGTATAATGGGATCATCAACCTAAAGGATGGTTATCTTTCTATCCTAGGGCACAAAGTCCCTCTGATCTTTAAGGAGCCAATCAAAGTTCCTGGTAAATGGTTGAAGACATGTACACTGGAGTATCCCACTGGGGTTTTCACCCTAAAATACTAAACCCATTTCACCAACATGAAGTGTCCTCCCATGGCTTGTCCTGCAACTGAGGGAATTCCTCTCATGGCCACGTCTGCTGTCACCATCTCTCCAGATTCTCAGGCTATCATAGACTCCCAGATATCATATGAACTACCTGAACAGACTTTCTTAGAGCTGTACTCCCCTCCGTTGTTGGGGCGTAACAAGCCTTACCTTTATCCTGGAATTCTGGACGTTTCCCACAAGGATCCTGTTCAATTACTAGTTGCCAACCTTACTGCGCTTCCTATGACAGTATCCAGAGGACAGGTTGTTGGTTACATAAAGTTGTTAAATGCTCCTGACGTCTTGTCTCTTCACCCTTTTGGAACGTTTCAAGACGTTAACCTACCTGAACATAAGCCTCAAGTCCTATCTCTTTTCACTGCCCAAGACTTTCCTCAGTTGTCCCTGGTCCAACAGAAAGAGGTGCTTTATTTACTAGACCAGTTCTCAGACATCTTTGCTAAAGATAGTACTGATTATGGGCTAGCCAAAGGTGTGATTCATCAGATTGACACAGGAGATGCTCCCCCTTTTGTGCCAAGCCATACCGCTGCAGCCAAGTGGAAGATGTGCAGGTTTCTAAGGAGCTCAAACAACTGCTGGACTGTAGCTCCCTCTCAAAGTCCCTGGGCTTCCCCCCTGCTCATCTTATAGAAAAAGGATGGTGGACACCAGATTGTGATGGACTATTGGAGGTTAAATTCTTTAACCAAGAAAGATTCATATCCCTTACCGCTCATTGATGACGCTCTTTGACGCCTTGGAGGTTCTAAGTTTTTCTCTGCCATGAATTTGGCGTCTGGCTACTGGAAAGTTGACCTCTCTCCTGAAGATTGTCAGAAGGCTGCACTTATCACATCAGAAGGATTGTTTGAGCCTACTTGCATGCCGCAAGGGCTCTGTAATGCCCCGGCAACTTTCTAGAGGGCCATGGACTCCATCCTGAATGACTTGAAGTTGTTGTGTGTCTTAGTGTACCTAGATGATATAAAAGTCTTCAGCGCAACTTTACTGATCCCCTAGCCCATCTTAAAGAGGTGTTCATAAAGATCTGAGAAGCTGGTCTCAAGTTAAAGCCTTCTAAGTGTGCTTTCTTCAAAGAACGCCTTGAATTCCTGGGCCATGAAGTAACCCAAACAGGAATTTGTCCAATGACCTAGAATATTTGAAGCCATTGACAAAATGCTTCCGCCCACCAACCTCAAGAAGTACAAGTTTTTCTGGGCATTATGGGTTACTATATACAATTCACTCCCAATTTTACTGATACTAGCAAACCCCTGGTCCAACTATTGCATAATGCCCCTTTCAAATGGACCGCCAGTCAACAGCAAGTCTTTGAGACTCTTAAGCAGAAACTCAAAGAAGCACCCATTTTAGTGTATCCTGATTATGATAAGGAATTCATCTTGTACACTGATACCAGTGACCTTGCTATTGGGGCTATCTTGACTCAGCTTGACAATGAAGGTGTGGACCATCCTGTAGCCTATACTTCCTGTGTGCTAAATAAGCATGAAAAGAATTATAGTGTTACAGAGAAGGAATGCCTTGCTGTGCTGCATGCAGTCAATCAATTCTGCCACTACGTGTATGGTACCCATTTCACTGTTGTCACTGACCACGCTTTGCTCAAATGGTTACAACAACTTAAGGAGCCTGAAAGACGCTTTAGCCAGATGGGCCCTCCACCTACAAGGTTATGACTTCACTGTACTCCATTGCCCCAGGATTCAACATCAGAACGCTGATGGGTTGTCCCAAATGCTCATCCTTGCCCTACATCCTGCTGAGGCAGATTGCCTGTACAAGCTAATTAGCTACCCTTTATCCTGGGAAAGTGAGACAGAAGAGGTTCAACTTGCCCTGTCCAAATTGTCTGAGGACACCCTCATACGTTACAACCAACTCTTCAAGAAGGTGCAGGGTCAATACCTGCCATATGTGCGCCCCAGTCTTTGCCTCTCTTTGGTGTTGCAAGCCCATAAAGAGACTGGCCATGGAGTCATTGCCAAGACCTTTGACTGGCTTCAGAAGAATTACTTCTGGGAGAATCTTTGTCTGTTGATCCCAGATGTCATAGCTAGTTGTCATGACTGCCAACTTCAGAGGCCCTGAGCTGCTTCTCATGAGTTCAAATTGGTTCCCCCTCAACATGCCTTTCACACTATCAGCATTGATGCTGTAGGCCCTCTCCCCTGCTCACGTTCCAGGTGCTGCTTTATCCTGATTGCCGTTGAGCACTTCAGCAAGTGGGTAGAAGCTTGCCCTACTAAAGACATCACTGCTAAGACTACAGCTGCCTTCCTGCTGCAGGATGTTTTCTACCGCCATGGCTGCCCTCAAGTGCTGTTGTTAGACAACGGAACCAACTTCAATGCCAAACTTGTAATCTCTGTTGTTGAAGCTCTAGTAACTCACCGGTCTTTCTCTGCCCCCTATAATCCTTCCACTAATGGGGCAGTTGAGCGTGCCAACTCAACACTGGTTTCTATCATGAGGAAACTCACCTACTCTGACGCTGCCAATTTGGGATCTATACTTACCTGCTGCACTCTTTTCCTATTGTCTGAGCAAGCATTGGATCACAGGGTACTACCCCTTTGCCATGTTGTATGGGTGTGAAGCCACCACTCTGTTGCTCTTGGGGGTTCCTCTCCTCTCCTCTGATAAGGTCATGAACCCTGAAAACCACATCAAAGACTTAGTCAACCACATCATTTATATACAGGCCACTGCCTACACTTCCGCCTATAAGACTAAGATGCTTGAGCTCTCTCCTGACAACTCTGGGCACTCCCCCTTGCCTGAGTTTGCTATTGGTGACCATGTCCTATACTATCAACACCGTGTGGGTGGGCGCGCGCACAAGCTGGACTCCCTGTGGATTGGTCCTTTAGAGGTGACTTTCAAACGAGGGTCTGAGTACACTGTAAAGCTCCTCTTCAGTGGTCGCCCTTTTGCCTGTGTACACGCCAAGTTCTTCTGCAAGTATCACCCCCCAAAGGCCAATCTAGAGGGGGGCAATGTCGTGAATAACGGCATTCACCATGTTTTGATTTTGCCTTTGTTGGGCCATTTCAAGGACAAATCTCTTGCTTTTGCTTTTGACTCTCAAAATGAACTGGTTTCCGCTTCAGGAAATGTAATTTGTTTGGTTTCCTGACTCTGCAGCAACTCACTTGCCCCACTCATACTTGTGGCAAGTGATCCTACTGTCCTGGTAGTGTTTTGTGGTATTCCTAACCACTATAAAATCCATTTCTTAATTTACCAATAAAATTAAGTTCTATTCACATATTTGTCTTTGTGTCTTCTGTACTTCTGCGCCTCTCTCTAGCCACAACTAGTAGAGATTATTCATCCAGGGCTGCAAGGTAAACGCTATTGCTATCCCTGTCATCTAACTGAGATTTAGTACAAATCCAATCCTAAGGTTAGGATTCCCCGTTGTGTGTCTATGCCGTGCCTCAGAACACAACACTAAGGATGGTCAGAATAACCATTCCATATCTGCGGTCATAAGGGATAACCTCAGAAGAGGGTTGAGGGATTGGAGGAGAAGTGGGAGGAATGTAGTTGCTGGTCCGTCTAGGGCTGGGCCCTGGATGGTAGTCCATGATAATAGGTTCTACGGTCTCTACTAATGGAAGTGCTGGTGACTGAGCTGGCTGATAAGGGATTGTCAAAGGTGATAAAAAAATATGGAGAAGGAAGGCAAAGACTACTCTTTGGACCAATACTTTATTTAAATGTTGTCTGCGTCTGTCTTGATTGTAGGGAAGTGGGTTTTATACCACTCATCTGGTCTTCCTTGGAAGCAACTACTGGCAGCTCCTTGGAGTGCTCTAGTAGTCCAACCTTTGGTCACAGGTACTTTGGGAATGAATATGGAATTCTTGAGAACAGGGGATATGGTCCCAAGAATCTTAGACTGGGTTGGTGAAGGGAAATTCTCTGAGCTTTGGCCATTGGATTGGTTGATTGACTCATGGCTGGGGGGAGTTCTGGGGTCTGGGTTTGGCTCATCTGGTTTTATCTGGAGATCAGTTGGATTACTGGAAGCTAATTGGTGACTAATTATATCTGGCTTAATCTTTTGAGGCTGGAATTGCTTGAAAGTTTGGACTTGCTTCTGGGTAGAGGAATTACCATTTGCTGATGAATACTCCTGACTGATTGGCTTTTTTTATTCCTGACCCAATGAAGCAGTTTGAAGCTGCAGGCATTGTGGGGGTTTTAATGGCTTGGAAATCTTTTCTGTCAGGATTTATTTGATTTGCAGGGGAAACTGAAACATCTTCATGCAGATGATGCTTCATGACATCAGTGGGTAAAGTGGCATTGAGCTTTAAGCTGCAAGGTTAGATGGGGACAGGAGCCTCAACTTCAGGAGAACTGGTTGGCTGGGTTGAAACTGGAAATGACTTACTTGCCAAGTAATTCAACAGACCCAGTTGATACTGGATCTGTTGAACAACCCAGAAAAAATCATACATTGTTGGTGGGGAGCCACCCAGCTCATTTATGGCATTAAAGCTGGTGGCTTTGCTACTGTTAGGGCCGCTATCCCCCCTGGGCCGGTTTGTGAACTAGCCCTGGTTGTATCAACTGTTTTTTTAACAAAAGCAGATTAAAACCAATCTCTCTTTTAAGAGTTGGTTTTAACCCGCCCTGGTGGCTTGTGGGAGGTTCAAATCACCCAGCGTGTTTGCGCAGTTGCCTGCGTTTCTGCTTTACAGCAAAGGTTGCAGGTTTGACTCCTGGACTCAAATTTTTATGTTTTACGGCCCTTAAAGTAATGAATCAAGTGAAGTCTCTGCCCTGTAAACAGAGCTGAGAACTCACAAAATTTATTGTATAGAGTACTGATTTTATTTTTAAAAAACATAGTGGCAAAGATTTTTCCATTGTTTTTGGTATTCTAGTCTTTTCAGAGCACCAGGAGGCCCTGAAGCCCCCAAGAATGCCTACAACAGCAGGCACAACAGCAGCAGAACTATAGCTAACTTTTGTTATTTTTTCATTGAAATTTTTTAGGGTGTGTATCATGAATTACATTTCAATACTTGTATTGAAAACCCAAGAGTTGAACCCCAGTCCCCAGAAGGCGGATCAAACCCTTCAGACCAGACCAGTCCAGGACCCGCCAATTTGTTAAATCACAGACTCAAACCGGTAAATTACTTCACAATCTGCCAGCCTACTAAAGAGGACCCTCCAAAGACTACTTGAGTCACGCAAAGTGGACAAGAACCTGCCCACTTGCTAGATTGCATACCCAAGTTAACAAGTTACTCTGAGACCCGCCAGTATCCTAAGGACAATTCCATAAATGGTCATCAGATTGACGCTAACCTTGAGCCACCAAAGACCCAAACCTATGCAGCGGTTGCAGCTTGCCTTAAGGAGGTTAAAACAAAACCTATTCTTAACTCTGCCAATGACCATCAGCTACTGCCAGCATGCTGACCCAAAAGGGTAGTGCAATTGAACTACTCAGGTGACATAATAAACAGTGGCGGCGGAACAAAGCATTGCCACTTCTACTCACCAGAACAGGCACCACCTGGATCTGCCGCCCTCAAAACCCTAAGCCAAGACCCGCGCCCTGCCAGTGCCTTGCCTGCAAACCTGAACCCTGCAAAGATCAAAGAAGTGAAGTCCCATGGTATAAAAACCCTGGCGGTATGGGGAAGACCACATTTTCATTTTTGATAATAAAGTTTATGAACCTTTGGACCAACAAATCTTACCCTATCTAGTCTTAGTGATCTTCCATCTTAATTCCAGTCAAGTAGACTTCCAGGCTGCCGCACTCCCCCAAGACCAATCTGCCAAATCACCCCAGGCATTATACCGTCCCCTGGGAGCCCCCTTTGGACCTGTGCATTTTACTGAATACCCCCCCCCAACCTGGCCCATTCAGAGTACAACTTGGAGACCATCCTCATTGCCAACCCCTTGGCTAAGACTAGAGAAACCAAATACATAGGACAAGAAGGAAAGTGGTACAAAAGGCCGCCAAGATTGTTCAAAGACAAGTACAATTATCTGCCTGCCTACTTTGTTCCTATGACTCCTCCCTTAACCCCACAACCAAACCGCCCGCTGGAACCTACTGCTGCAGCCAGGACCCCCTCTACACAACTGTTTGGAGTACTCTACATTACTTTGACAGGATTGGTGGATTCCATGGTCCCCAACTCTGGACCCTGGTCCTTACTCGGGCAATCTGTATCCTATATTATCAAGTTAGCACCCATTCTATGGTGGGCCCTACCCGCCAGCTCAACCGCACCTCACCCCAAGCCGCCCAATGCCTCTACCTGCAACTGGCTTCCTGACAGTGTGCAATAGTGTGTACTTGGTGGGGTAACAGAAACAGACTTTTTCTTGTTCTTTTTCCATCTTGAGTAGGTTTTGGTACAGCATAGTTTGGATAAAATCCCAGACAAGAATGACAAAGAGCTTGCAAAAGACAGAAAGCAGAACATAGTGGCTGTGTTGCAGGTTAGAGGCCGCGGCCAAAGCCAAGACCCATCATTTGGTGTCATCTTGCTTTGGTTAGAGTGATGTAAGTTGTTCAAGTTTTATAGGATAATTTTTATTTAATTTTTTGATCATTTCAGAGGCAGCAGCTGGCGTCAGGACCAGCTGATGCCCTATGTGGGAGACATAGTTGCTGTAAAATGTTTACAATATATACAGTTTCAGATACTGATAGACTTCTCCTTCTGTTTTTTCTAAATAAAAAAGTTAGTAAATCTTTTTACTTATTTGGAATTATATTTTTTACCTTCTAAATTCTTACCTGTTGCCCCCTTGATGGGGGCTGTTTCACAGGACTTGTCACTAGTTGGTTTCTGGTCTTCTGTTTTTTATATTGCATTTTTATTTTTATCTGCTCAAACATATCAGGGTCCTTTGACCACGTCTCTGCAGTTGTGAACTCCTGTGGCTTTAATTGTAGATTGGCAAGAACATATTTTTGTACATTTAGAATTCTGGTTGCAAGTTTTTCAGTAGCATTGAGAATCTTCTTTTTCACTGCCTTCACAGTAAGTTTGTCTGGTTTGTTGCCTTCTAATACCATATTTTTTAGCATGTCTTTGACCTTTCAATTGACCTCCTTGATTTTAGCCACTGCCACATCCAATTCCTTTATCATTGCCTCTAATTCTGCCATGTTTTCCTTGGACTTATCTCAGCTCTTTTTATACCAATAAAATATCTCAATAAACTATATCTATTCTATTGTAGCTAATAGAGTTTAAATAAATATATCTTAATTTTACTTATGATTTTTATTAGCTTTAGAGTGCAACTATTCATTTGATATTGATAATATATATTTATTGTATATAGCAACCTATTTCTAGTATTATGAACAACATATTTTGTCAAATATATGTTTTGTTCAAGTAAAATATGATTTATTCTTAAATCAATATGCCAATTTTGACCCAAAGTACATATTTATTAAAAGATAGCCACTTTTGCGGGTTATATGTAGATCATTTATTTTTGAGTGTGTAAACCAACCCAATCTTAGTATCATGAACAACTGTGACAGATCCAGGTCTAACCAGTCAAACTTATTGTTATCTTGCCCTTGACTCTTATTACCAGTACCTTCCTGTGACAAAACTTTGAGGAGCTTTCTCTCCAGGGAGGCAATTTTGTGAGACAACGCTTTATTGTCATCTCTCCAACAAGCCATAATTTTGATACTCTTTTACTCTCTGTTTCTTAACGCCTCAACTTCACAATTAGCTCTTTCCTTTACTTTTTGCAAAATTTCATCAAACCCTAACAGCAAGTTCCAGAAGTCCCATGCATAAACTTAATTTTCTAGTGCTGGGGTTCCTTCTCTGGCAAAATAGTCAGAGTATAGTTCTTCAAAAGCTGCTTTCACTTCTATCAAAAACTCCTCAGGTGCAATCTTAGAGACTTTCAGACTTGCCCAAGCCTCCTCAAGCAAGCTGGTAGGAACTTCCTTTCTTTCAGCAGCAGCCTCAACACAAAGCACTCCAAATTTTGCTCTTTCAAATAGTAATAAAGAAGACATGATAATTAAAAAGAAGTTGAGGGGAAAGCGTCAAAATTGACAATATATCTTTATTTAAAATTAGCTGTTTTTGATTATATACCATTCAGGGAATATTTGGCTGAAAAACCCTCTGGTTCCTGAATCAACCTATGATTCATATCACATGGTCTATGACATTTGAGTCATCCAAACCTAGATTTTTACCTAAAAGATCACCAATATTTCTCAACCTATGAGAACCAACCTACAATGGGAAGAAGTCACCTGACTCCATTCATCCCAATGTACCAATTCAGCATAGAGCTTCCCCAGCTCCTGGCACCAAAACCCTGTGAATTACACATCCCAAAACTCAGCTATTAATGTTCCAACTGGGAACCAGCTGATCAAACCTGAATTCCTAGACATCCTTGCCTTTATTTAGTTATCTTTGCATTTAATAGTTTTCTGCCTTAAAACCTATTAAAATGCTTCAAAACTTGAACCAAGTGTCACCGTGGCACCCACCAATTTTCCAGGCGGCGCCTTGACACCCCAGCACCTGAAAAATTCACTAGTTGGCACCTCAGCGCTTCTCAAATTAATTAGGTGGCGCTTCTAAACTAATGAATTTGCCAAAGCAGCGCTTTTAACCCAAAATTTAGGGGTTTACTTTTGATTAACCTTAACCAAACTTCTTGACACAGTCAAGGCAATTAACTAATATAATTAAATCCTCATTAATTATATTCCCATATATCTATTTAATTAATCTTCCCAATTAATTAAATTTTTTGAGATGCCTAGTCTCCAAGATTGATTTGGCCAATATTTCCTTCTGTTCTTTTATTGAATATAGATACTAAGTTCTCAGGAATCTTTATCTGAAGAATTCCAGCCAAACCTATCTACATAAAACAAATAGCAAAAACAGAGCAAATTGATATCTTGGAGTATTTATTTGGCTAAATACTTAACAGTGACTGTTGTACGGTCACAAGGCCCCTTCCTTCTCTTTGGGGGAATTGGCATCATCTCTTGGACCTTTATCAGCTCTAACTCCCCATAGAACAGCTTAAGGAATTGAGGATGAACACAGAACCATTCTTCTACTAAGGCAGCTCTAACTCCTTGAACTAGGTAGTTTAGCCCTGGACTAACCAAGATAATCTTCATAGGACCTACCCATCACTAAAGACCTCTTCTTGGATGTTTTTCTTAGCGTCTTTGATCAAACCATACCAGATCACCAACCTGAAAGTGATCAAAGGGAAGCACTCCATGCTTTGAGTTCCACTTGGCAACACTTTTTTCTCAAACTTGCTCTCCTTTACTCCTAGCCTTGGCAAATAACTTCTGCATCTTGACTACATGTTCTTCTACGGCGGCTCCATAGGAATTCTTTTCCACAAACTCCCATTGACCAACCTCAGTGCTTGTTGTAGTTTCCCGGCCATACAAAAATCTGAAACAGAGAAAACTCAGTAGCATCATAAGCATTGTACAATATGCCATAACACTCATTTCCAGGTGGTCTTTCCAATGGGTTGTGGCTCTGTCAGCCAATTTCTCCATAATGCGCTTCAGGGTTCCAATGGTTCTTTTGGCTAAACCATTTGTCTCAGGATGATATGAAGATGAGGTTAACTTAGAAATGCCTCATTTCAAGCATTCCTTAGTTAACGCTGGTTCTACATAAGGCGGTCTGTTATCAGTGAGAACTTTCTCAGGACATTCATACTGTGCTATTATTTCTTCCCAGAAAAACTTAGCAATTGCAACGCTTGTTTCCTTAGTCAGTGCTCAAACTTCTACCCATTTTTTAAAAGAATCAACAGCCACCACAAAGTATTTTTTCCAACCAATTGCTAACGTAATATGACCTGTATTCATTGAGACCAACTCAAAAGGATAATATGACATCACTGATTTGAGCTGCACCTTGGATTTTGCCGCTGAGAATTTAGAGCAAATATCACATTCTCGCAAAATCTGAAGGACTGTAGCTCTCATCTCTGACCACCAGTAACAAGCTTTCACTGCCTGTCATAACTTCTCATATCAAAGGTGACCTTCTCATTGCACATGGAGATCTCTGACTACTTATAGATGCTTGGATTTTTCTACATAAATCCTATTCCTTGATAGAGCTTCCTGAGCTTCATGTATCTCAATTTCTCCACAGGCCAACAGCGCTCTGGAGAACAAGTCAGGAATCTGATTTTCCAACCCTGGACAATAGATAATATCATAATCATATATAGAGAGCTTCCTGAGCTTCATGTATCTCAATTTCTCCACAGGCCAACAGCGCTCTGGAGAACAAGTCAGGAATCTGATTTTCTAACCCTGGACAATAGATAATATCATAATCATATCTAGAGAGCTCCTCTGCATACAATTGCATTTGGCCTTGTAAGTCTTCCTTAGTCTGAATTGCTCTCAAAGCTGCGTGGTCAGTGACAATAATAAACAGTATTCCTAGGATATATGTCCTAAAATGTTTTACCGCCCATACTATTACCAATCCTTCACGTTTAGTAGCCAAGTATTTCCTTTAAGTGGTCCCCAAAGTCTTAGAACCATATACAACGAATGTCAGGATAACTTCAACTCTCCTTCTTGAGTAAGAACAGCACCAAGACCAGTTGAACTTGCATCTGTCTCAATGTAGAACAACTTTGATCAATCAGGGAATCTTAATATGGGGGCCTCAGAGAGTTTCTTCTTTAGCTCTAAGAAGCTTGACTCTTGCTCTTGTCTCCAAATAAATTGGGTGTTCTTCCTTGTTAACGCAAACAATGGCTCTCCAAGTGAAGAGCAATTAGGTATGAATCTTTGGTAGAAATTTACTGACCTCATAAAACCCCAAACCTCTCAGACTGACTGCAGCAACCTCATACTTAACAACGGAGTAACTCTCTCAGGACTTAGTTTAATCTCTTGAGAATTCACAATATTCCCTAACACCTTGATCTCTTAACAGGTAAGCTTAGTCTTAGATAAACTAATCTTTAACTTTGCTTTCTCAATTTAGCGGAATACTTCATCAAGATCCTTCAGGTGTTGTTCCCAGGAAGGGCTATATACAGTAATGTCATCTATATCCCCAAGACACACCTAGGATACAATCCCGCCATAATCTGGTCCATCACTTGCTGAAACACAGCACCGGCTGTTTTCATTCCTAATGGCAAGACTTTCCATTGATAAAGACCATCAGGTGTAGAGAATGCTGTAACCTCCTTAGACTTCTCATCAATCAACAGTTGGTGATATCCCTTAGTCAGATCCAAAGTGGTGAACCAAGAAGATACAGCCATGGCATCCAGCTGATCCTCTTTTTGGTGCATTGGGTAGGCATCATTTACAATATCCTTGTTTACCATTTGGAAATCAAAACAAACACTAATGTTCTCATCTGGCTTTGGAACACAAACCATTGGAGCATAATAAGGACTGATGCTCTCCTCAATCAGGTCTGCTCTTTGCATCTTCTCCACCTCTTCTCTGATTGTAGCAACTGCAGCAGAACTACA
Organism: Entomophthora muscae; assembly: GCA_014839935.2. Lineage (NCBI taxonomy): Eukaryota > Fungi > Entomophthoromycota > Entomophthoromycetes > Entomophthorales > Entomophthoraceae > Entomophthora > Entomophthora muscae. Next base: position 166,881 of record QTSX02001474.1, read on the forward strand.
ACAGGGTACATACCCTTTGTATGGCTTCCCAGTAAGCATTTTTATGATATAAGGTGGACCAGCTCTCCCTACATCATATTTGTCTAACAAGAAACAACTACTCTATTTCCACACCAGAGTATACAACAGGGTACCTGGTGCTTCACTTGGACATAGTATACGGGTTAAATTGTTGAAGGGCACACAAACATAAGAGACGGTAGGTTTATTTGTTGTGACTTCTCCAACTACAGGCATCCAAACTCCAATATGCTGACCTTGCTGAATGTCTACAGGAACCGCGCAAGTGTTGAACAACTTCCAGGACTTGAGGGATTCACCATTTGAACCATCCTCAAATATTGCCACATTTGAGGATATATGACGGGGCAATTTTGGGATAACCTGTCCTCCTTGTGTTCCACAATTGAAAGCTACTGGATTTAACCAAGCAGTTCCCTTTGGTGGAATTGAGCAATATTCCTTGGCGTAGATTACAACTAGCTGGACATCTTCTGGTGCTGGCAGAATTGTCAGTTGTTGATAAGTTTATTCAACTCCATCATGGATCAAGACATTCTTGACAGCATCCAGGCTCACCTTGGCCTCAATAATCCAAGTTATACCAAGCAGAACATTGAATCCTGCTCCCAGCAAAACTACAGCGGAAGTCTTGACCATGGTATTTTTCATTTTATTACCACCTCATCAAACATGTCTTGTTCAATAGTGGTAACCCCATCCGCGGAAGATAAGGTCAAAGTGATCAATCTTGATGGGTCCATGTCATGTCTACAAACAAAGTTCCTTGATACTGCCACTCCAGCACACCCTGGATTTTAGACTGCCTTTGAGGAGATACCATCAAGCAAAATATCCAAAAGGATAACCCCTCTTAATTCCCACATAAAAAATTTTGCAATCAAAAGTGCAGGCATACTCTGGGCCACCTTTTTACGCCATTCAACTTCCTTGAGCCAATCCATGCTCAACTGAACTTGCACAGGCTGCCAAGTAATTTCCCTGTCTTTCTTCATACCCAAGCACACATTCAATGTCCACTCATTGGGAGAGGCATCTGGACTTCCCTCAGGCAGAGTTGGACAAGAGACATCAATTTCTTGTACAGGTGGCTCCACTGGTTTGAAGGCGCTTTCCCCGTACTCCTTCAAGGCCTTACCAGATCAAAGTCTTATTCTATCATTATTATTCTCCAAATTACTGAGCTCAGGTTGGGAGACACCTAAGCCCGCCTTACTTTTCCCAAATTTTTAAACATCAGGTCTGGGTGTTTCTTGTCAAATTATGCACAATCAGGACATTTCCCAGCAAAATGGCCATCTTTGCCGCAGATCCAGCATCCCTTTGCCATGGGAAACTTACATGCCCGTTTAAATCTAGACATGCAATCCTTATATGAGGGACTTCTAGGACGTCTGGTTCTCTCAGAAGGCCCTTCCCCTGCAGCCACATGAGCTCCTACTATTGAACGTAGAGCACTATGTGAAGGATCACCAGAATCCCATTCCATCTGGATGACCTTTTGAACAAGTTTTGACCATGATAACTTCTCACGGCGCAGCATAGAAGCCTGAGTTCTCAATCCAGGCCACATTCCAGTGAAGAAAGCATCCTCCACCAGATCCTGATTGCGTTCCACATCCACAAAAGCTAGGAACTCTTCCATTTGTTAAAGATACATTGACACCGTTTCATGGCCAGCTTGAGTGATGTCTCAGGCTTTCTGCAGAGCATCACCAGGTCTGAGGGTTACTGTGTAACTGGCTCAAAATTCCTCCAACAATGTGGTCCAATTGTCACATTTACGTCTTTCAAACCACTTGAAACAGGCAGGTCCTGCAAGAACTTCCAACCAATGACGTTTCTCATCATCCCCCAGACCAGAGGCTTGTATAAGAAAACCCTCCAGGAAAGTGTTTCCTTCCTTTGGATTTCCAAAAAACGGTGACATTTTGGAAAGCATAGACTGGACTCCTTTCACCATGGGTTTTTTTGGCCCCTGTGTTGGGCTCTGTGACAGATCCAGGTCTAACCAGTCAAACTTACTGTTATCTTGCCCTTGACTCTTGTTACCAGTACCTTCCTGTGACAAAGCTTTGAGGAGCTTTGCCTCCAGAAAGGCAATTTTGTGAGACAACTGTCGTGAATAACGGCATTCACCATGTTTTAATTTTGCCTTTGGTGGGCCATTTCAAAGACAAATCTGTTGCTTTTGCTTTTGACTCTCAAAATGAACTGGTTTCTACATCAGGAAATATGATTGTTTGGTTTCCTGACTCTGCAGCAAATCACTTGCCCCACTCATGCTTGTGGCAAGTGATCCTACTGTCCTGGTAGTGTTTTGTGGTATTCCTAACCACTATATAATCCATTTACTAATTTACCAATAAAATTAAGTTCTATTAACATTTTTGTCTTTGTGTCTTCTGTACTTCTGTGCCTCTCTCTAGCCATAACTAGTAGAGATTATTCATCCAGGGCCGCAAGGTAAATCCTTTTGCCTTCCCTATCATCTAACCAAGACTTAGTACAAATCCAATCCTAAGGTTAGGATTCTCCATTGTGTATCTGTGCCGCACCTCAGAACACAACAAAAATGGTGCTCACTACAGGGGCTGTAAGCCCCTTGGTTATCCCTTTTGCATCTACGTTTTCAGGTCCCTCACCTCCGCCTATTTGGGAGTTGACCTTGCCTGAAATTACTAGCCCTCCTATTGAGGAAGACATTGCTGACCTGCCTATTGTCTCTACTGTACTGAACCTTGGGAACGGTCCCTGTTTAGTTGCTTACCCCATGGGTACCCCTGACTTATAACAAGTCATGTCAGTAGCCCTTGGGATAGCCTGTGAAGGAGCCATCCCTCGCCTTCAGTTACAGTTTAGCTGTGCCAAATACTATGAGTAAATTGTGGCCCCTCAGTTTTGACAACATCTCCTCTCAGCGGCTGGCTCCGCTGATCACCTGCTATCACCCTTTGTACAGCCCGCCTTGGCCCACCACCAGATGGTGTTGGGACTCCACATCCAAGAGATCTCGTCTCTACAAGTAGCTGTTACCCATCATTGGGACCAGTCTGCCGCCTATCAACAATGGATTCATTCCCTGTTTTCCTTGGTATCTGACAATCAGTGTGATTTGGTCACCTCTCAAACATGTTTAGTCAATTCCATCAAGCAAATGCACCAGTCCATCCCTGAGTATGTTAGGGAGCAGCTACATGAGTTTCACCAGTTAGAACAACCCTGGAAAACTCAAGTAGACTCCACCCTAAATGCTTATCTCAGCAACTTTGAACGCCTAGTGCAACAGCTTAATGCATTCAGTGCCTATTTCTTCAAGCAATTGCAACAAGTAGCTGACCTTGCCGCCCAAGGTCTAAATGAACTCAGTGCGGAAGTTGATCAAGAGAGAGCTACCACTGCTGCTGCTATAGCCAAACTTCAGAGTCAAGTAAATGAGCTGTCTACTCCCAAACCTGATGTCCCACCTTCTCCTCCTGCTGATGATCTGGTGGACAGAGAGCAGAGGATCTGGGAGGCCATCCAAGAATTACGCGCTTACACTTGTAGCCAAGGACGTCCTACTGAAACGCCTCAACCTGACCCCCAGGTTCTTGCGCTGGCTGCTCAGGTCGCTGAACTGCAGCAAGAAGTTGCTGCGTTACGTGAGGTAGTGACAACCGCTGCTAGCCCACTTGGGGTTAACAAGGAAGATGGCTGTTGTCCTGGTTTGACAGGGGCTCCTCAAATCCACTGCGCTAGGGAGTTGATTGCCCTAGCAAATGAGGTGGATCACTTGAAACAAGATTAGACTGAGTTGGACAGAGACGTACAGGATGATGAGTGAGTTAATAGATTTGGTAAACAACAGATTCACCCCCTCCTATCAGTGGGGCCATCCCTTACTTCAAGGCTGGCTGAGCTGTCTACTGTTGCCACTACCCAAGGACAACGCCTAGATGTTACTGAACAACAGACTACTCTAGCCAACACTATGGGTGCCAGAACTACCAAGACTCTGACAACCCTTGAAGAAAGTTTTCAACAACTATGGGCTAGACAACCCCCCTCCAAATCTGAAGCTGAGTTCTCCCCGCACATAAATGTACTCAATAGCAGCAATGGTGGTCCAGCTCCCAAGGCACACTTCAAGCCTACTTTTAAGCAAGTCTTTGATCCCAAAACCTCAACTATTGCAGCTTTCTTAACTATTTACAAGACTGCCATGAGACAAGCATCAGATGAGGTTAAGAAGAAACACATTCTAACCTGTCTACAACTAACCTGTCTACAACCAACCTGTCAAGAAGTAGTTGTGCCAGAGCTGCCCATCATTGAGACCTGGGAAGACATGAAACAGCTCCTGATTGACAATTTTGGTGGTGATCTTTGCCTGGAGGTGAAAAAGGATGCTTTCATGCACATATCCTTCAAGCCCAAAGAGATATTAGCCAAATTCACAGACAGGTTTTACATGGAGGGACAACAGTTAATAAAAAGCAGATAATTTGATGGTGCATGAAGCTTATATGGCCTGCGCCCAGGCCCTTAAGGTGAATCAACTCCTGTGTCTTCATTTCAAGGCCCACAAAGCTATGATGTCCTCCATGAAAAGTATAAAGACACTGCTACAAGATATGCATCTTACCCATTCTGGGGCAGTTGTTTGGGAGAGTTGTGCCGCTTCAAACTCTGGCTCTTTTTCTTGCAGCCCTTGTATCCTCACTATGAACTCACAAAATCCTTCTCAACGTCAGTGTTGCCACAACTGCAGTCAGATAGGCCACCACTCTCGCGTCTGCAACAATCTGCAGGTTGAAGTAGCTGATCCCAAGGATCAGTCAGGAAAAGAACAGTCAACCTAGAGACAGAGACGCTCTCGGTTGACAATTCTTCCCAGTCTCCTTCTATACCTCCGCCTGTTACTGACTCTGAGCCTGCTGATGATGAGGCTTCTCTTATCCTCCTTCTGTTCCATGACATTTCTGATGATTCTGATGTGGATGAAACTGATGTTGAAGACCCTGATGTATACTAGTATTCTGTGTTTGCTGTCCCTGAGACTATTGCAGTTCCCTACAAGCTACAATCTGGGAAGACTACAACTACCACCAAGCTTTGTCTGAGGCCAAAGCGGTTGTCTCCCACCTCTATCTTACTCAGGCAAAACGGTCCCCTGTATTAGTAGAATCATCAGAATAAGACGCTGAAGTTGCAGATGCCGTTTTCAAGAATATATCTGTCTCACTCCCTCTCCAAACCGTATATAAGGAGTTCCCAGGACTAAGATGCATGATTGAAAAATGGGACAAGGAATTAGCTAAGGCGCAGGATATCTTGGCTGTTTTGCCACCCTTTGGACGCACCACCACCCAAGTAGAGATATCTATTCATAAAGTAAAAATTAAAGCCGTCCTGGACACCGGATCTCCTGTCAATGTTGTTTTTTCCAAGCTGGTGAAGAAACTTAAGCTGGCCCCTGACCTCAACTACCATCACTCCTATGGCACCGCTGGTCTCTCCATGACTTGCGCCATTGGCGCGTACTCCGCCTTGCCAATGCAATTTGGGAAATTCCTGTTGACTGTGCTGGCGGTTGTTCTAAAAAATGAGAGCTACAACCTTTTGGTTGGTACCCAGTTCCTTTGGGAGTATAATGGGATCATCAACCTAAAGGATGATTATCTTTCTATCCTAGGGTACAAAGTCCCTCTGATCTTTAAGGAGCCAATCAAAGTTCCTGGTAAATGGTTGAAGACATGTACACTGGAGTATCCCACTGGGGTTTTCACCCTAAAATACTGAACCCATTCCACCAACATAAAGTGTCCTCCCATGGCTTGTCCTGCAACTGAGGGAATTCCTCTCATGGCCACGTCTGCTGTCACCATCCCTCCAGATTCTCAGGCCATCATAGACTCCCAGATATCATATGAACTACCTGAACAGACTTTCTTAGAGCTGTACTCCCCATCTTTGCTGGGGCGTAACAATCCTTACCTTTGTCCTGGAATTCTAGACTTTTCCCACAAGGATCCTGTTCAATTACTAGTTGCCAACCTTACTGTGCTTCCTATGACCTTATCCGGGGGACAGGTTGTTGGTTACAGAAAGTTGTTAAATGTCCCTGAAGTCTTGTCCCTTCACCCTTTTGGAACGTTTCAAGACTTTAACCTACCTGAAGATAAGCCTCAAGTCCTATCTCTATTCATTGCCCAAGACTTCCCTCAGTTGTTCCCGGTCCAACAGAAAGAGGTGCTTGATTTACTAGACCAGTTCTCAGACATTGTTGCTAAAGATAGCACTGATAATGTGCTAGCCAAAGATGTAATTCATCAGATTGATACAGGAGATGCTCCTCCCCTATTGTGCCAAGCCATACCGCTGCAGCCAAGTGGAAGATTTACAGGTTTCTAAGGAGCTCAAACAACTGCTAGACGCTGGACTGCTAGTTCCCTCTCAAAGTCCCTGGGCTTCTCCTCTGCTTATCTTAAAGAAAAAGAATGGGGCCACCGGATTGTGATGGACTATTGGAGGTTAAATTCTCTAACCAAGAAAGATTCCTATTCCTTACTGCTCATTGATGAAGCTCTTTGACGCCTTGGGGGTTCTAAGTTTTTCTCTGCCATGGATTTGACTTCTGGTTACTGGAAAATTGACATCTCTCCTGAAGACCGTAAGAAGGCTGCACTCATCACATCAGAAGGATTTTTTGAGCCTACCTGCATGCTGCAAGGGCTCTTTAATGCCCTGGAAACTTTCCAGAGGGCCATGGATTCCATCCTGGGTGATTTGAAGCTGTTGTGTGTCTTAGTCTATCTCAATGATATAACAGTCTTCAGCGCAACTTTCACTGATCACCTAGCCCATCTTAAAGAGCTGTTCATAAAGATCTGAGAGGCTGCCCTCAAGCTAAAGCCCTCTAAGTGTGCTTTCTTCAAAGAACGCCTTGAATTCCTGGGCCATGAAGTAACCCAAACAGAGATTTGTCCAATGACCAAGAAGGTTGAAGCCATTGACAAAATGCTTCTGCCCACCAACCTACAAGAAGTACAAGTCTTTCTGGGCATGATGGGTTACTATAGACAATTCATTCCTGATTTTGCTGATACTAGCAAACCCCTGGTCTAATTGTTGCGTAATGTCCTTTTGAATGGACTGCCAGTCAACAGCAAGCCTTTGAGACCCTAAAGCAGAAACTCAAAGAAGCGCCCATTTTAGTGTACCCCAATTACAATAAGGAGTTCATCTTGTACACTGATGCTAGTGACCTTGCTATTGGGGCTATCTTGGCGCAGCTTGACAATGAAGGTGTGGACCACCCTGTAGCTTATACTTCCTGTGTGCTAAATAAGCATGAAAAAAATTATAGTGTTACAGAGAAGGAGTGCCTTGCCATGCTGCATGCAGTAAAACAATTCCGCCACTACGTGTATGATACCCATTTCACTGCTTTCACTGACCACACTTTGCTAAAGTGGTTACAACAATATAAGGAGCCTGAAGGACGCTTAGCCAGATGGGCCCTCCGCCTACAAGGTTATGACTTCACTGTACTCCATTGCCCCGGGATTCAACATCAGAACACTGATGGGTTGTCCCAAATGCTCATCATTGCCCTACATCCTGCTGAGGCAGATTGCCTGTACAAGCTAATTAGCTACCCTTCATCCTGGGAAAGTGAGACAGAAGAGGTTCAACTTGCCCTGTCCAAATTGTCTGAGGACACCCTCATACGTTACAACCAACTCTTCAAGAAGGTGCAGGGTCAATACCTGCCATACGTGCGCCCCAGTCTTTGCCTCTCTTTGGTGTTGCAAGCCCATAAAGAGACTGGCCATGGAGTCATTGCCAAGACCTTTGACTGGCTTCAAAAGAATTACTTATGGGAGAACCTTTGCCTGCTGATCCCAGATGTCATAGCTAGCTGCCACAACTTCCAGCTGCAGAGGCCTTGAGCTGCTGCTCACAAGTTCTAATTAGTTCCCCTGCAACATGCCTTTCAAACTGTCAGCATTGACGCAGTAGGTCCTCTCCCCCGCTCATGTTCTGGGTGTTGCTTTATTCTGATTGCTGTTGATCACTTCAGCAAGTGGGAAGAGCTTGTCCTACAAAAGACATCATGGCTAAGACAACTGCTGCCTTCCTATTACAAGATGTTTTCTACCGCCATGGCTGCCCTCAAGTGCTGTTGTCAGACAATGGAACCAACTTCAATGCCAAACTTGTAACCTCTGTTGTTGAAGCTCTAGGAACTCACCAGTATTTCTCTGTCCCCTATAATCCTTCCACTAATGGGGCAGTTGAGTGTGCCAACTCAATGCTGGTTTCTATCATGAGAAAGCTCACCTACTCTGACACTGCCAATTGGGATCTATACTTACCTGCTGCACTCTTTGCCTATTGTCTGAGCAGGCATTGGATCTCAGGGTACTCCCCCTTTGCCATGTTGTATGGGCGTGAAGCCACCACTCCGTTGCTCTTTGGGGTTCCCCTGCTCTCCTCTGATAAGGCCATGAGCCCTGAAAACCACATCAAAGACTTAGACAACCACATCATTGATATACAGGCCACTGCCTATACTTCCGCATATAAGACTAAGATGCTCGAGCTCTCTCCTGAAAATGCTGGGCGCTCCCCCTTGCCTGAGTTTGATGTTGGTGACCATGTCCTGTACTACCAACACCGTGTGGGTGGGCGCGCGCACAAGCTGGACTCCCTGTGGATTGGTCCTTTAGAGGTGACTTTCAAACAAGGATCTGAGTACACTGTAAAGCTCCTCTCCAGTGGTTGCCCTTTTGATTGCGTACACACCAAGTTCCTCTGCAAGTATTACCCCCCTAAGGCCAATCTAGAGGGGGGCAATCTCGTGAATAACGTCATACACCATGTTTTAATTTTGCCTTTGGTGGGCCATTTTGAAGACAAATCTCTTGCTTTTGCTTTTGACTCTTGAAATGAACTGGTTTCTACATCAGGAAATATGATTGTTTGGTTTCCTGACTCTGTGCAGCTCACTTGCCCCACTCATGCTTGTGGCAAGTGATCCTACTGTCCTGGTTGTGTTATTTGGTATTCCTAATCACTATAAAATCCATTTCCTAATTTACCAATAAAATTTAGTTCTATTCACATTTTTTTCTTTGTGTCTTCTGTACTTCCCTGCCTCTCTCTAGCCACGCCTAGCAGAGATTATTCATCCAGGGCCGCAAGGTAAACACAATTGCCTTCCCTGTCATCTAACCAAGACTTAGTAAAAATCCAATCCTAAGGTTAGGATTCCCCATTGTGTGTCTGTGCTACGCCTCAGAACACGACACACTCTCAGTTAAACCACGTAGATTGCGCTCCACTGCGGACAACAACCATTCTCAAGCATCTTTGGAAACCTTTGTCATCACATGGTAAACTTGGGATTTGTGACTAAGACTAGAGCCAGAATAAAATGATAATTCTGAAAAAACTTTACGCAAAATTTCATCAGTGGGTGGGGCAGGAAAATAATCTGGGCGCCAAAATGACATGACACAATAGAAATAGAAAACAGAGGATCCAGTCTCTACAACTGCAACCGGAGATGGAAACCATAAATTAAAGAAAGGCCCATTTTTAACTTAGAAATGAACTGATGCAAAAGAACATGGTAAACGCAGATATCTTGATAGAGCAGGAGAAAAGAAACACAAATTTATGACAAACTGCTTCCAAAAACTCAGATGTAGAAGAGTTGAGTAATGTGACAGAAATCACTGGATAACATGAAGTTGTTTCTAAATGATGGGGAATTAACACCCAAATCCACATAGAATTGATGATCAACCATTAACAAGGCTTCAGATATTTTTTTGTGAAATCTCCAATTGTAACTCCAGGATTAAGTTTAACAATCAGTCCTAACCATAATAAACCAAGATAAATGACCTGGGAAAGCATCAATTCATCTTCAGCGTAGAATTCTGGGCATTGAGAAGTGACACAATTTTAATTTTCAAGAATGGGAGGAGGAGCTACAAAATTGGCTGGCATGAAATTAACATTTGGCGGCGCCAACAACAAAGTTCCAGATGCTGGGCCCCATCTTCCTGAAATGATTCTGTTCAGAATCAGATTGTACAGGATATACTGCAACAACCTGATCACAGGATGCATTTTTAAAATTTTAAATTAGAACTTAGGATAATTGATTTTTATTGAGTAAATTTAGGAGGACTCAACTCTTAGAGTTGAAACAGGGAAAATTATTCAATTGTTGCAACTGAGGTTCAAACCTTGCCTGCCAACGTATCTTACAATACACAGGGGGCGCTTGATGAGTTGCCCCTTGACGTATCTAACGTTATGAATGAATCTGGTGGCAATGGTGAATGGCGGGAACTTCATCCTAATTAGGAGCGTTGCCAATTTGACTGCTGATCCCCACACAAGTTATTCCTTGGATCTAACCCCTACATGGAAATCCCAGAATGCCACCCCCTTGTGGCCTTGTGGCTTTCCCCATATAGTATATTAATCACAATATTCTACAATAAACAATACCTTATTCTTATTATTCTGTCCTTTCTATTGGACTGTTGTCTTCCCCAATTCCAAATACTGAATCATCATTGGTTCAGTTGCAACAGTGGTAGCAGAAGTAGGTTCTGACCTATTTCAAAAACAAAATTCCCCCCAAGAAAGGACAGAGTACAGGCTGCATGGCTACTCCACAACAAGAGTAGTTCCTTCCAATCCCCAAGGGGGACGTTCCCAAAGGATATGTTATCTATCAAGACCAGTTAGTTCTCACCAGTGTATACAATTGGCTCCGCCTCAGGCAGCGTGACGCTAGCGTCATACTGCCACAGACGGATCTGTCACAATGTATGCTCAACCTCCAACTAGAGTCCTTCACTGGCGGTGTCAAAGGAGCTGACATTATCAGTTGGCTCCAGTCCACCAAAACGCGCCTTTGTATCTGTCATGTTCCTGAATCCATGTGGGTTGCCACCACATCTGGCCGCCTTACAGGGCCTGCTGCCGTGTGGTTCACCAACTGGGCCAGCCAGGAATTTGACGTCACCTGGGCAACATTTTGAGACGCCGCCAAGTCCCAGTATAGCAAAACCTTCTCCCCCATTATCTTGGGGACTCCCCTCCTAGCCATCAAACAGACTGCTTCCGTCCCTGAGTATCTTGCTGCGTGGCAACAAGCCCTTGCTGCCGCCCCCAAGGCAGTGACCAATGGGAACGCCATGTTGCTCACTCTCATTGTCAATGGGTTAAAACCCCATATTTGCAAGTGGGTTCCCGTAGGCTGCTGCACCTCTATTGACAACTGTTATAAAGCCATTGTAGAGGCCATTAACCAGGCTTTAATGGGCTTCTGCTGCACCAACAATACTCCACCCCAACCACGTCCTGCACCTAGAAATGGTCAAGGTCAAGTGGGACGTTGCCAACCTCAACAGCAAGAAGGTGCAGCTAAACGTCCCCGCAAGGGGGAGATCCAGTTAGCGCTAATTGAGGACCAGGGAAAAGCCTGGGGGTTGTAACAACAAGAGGCCCTACAACCCCAACTGACCCGCCCTCTCAGCCCTTGCTTAAAAAGACCTCCCGCAACTACAATCTTCATGAGGTCAAACCCTAGATGTCTTTCAGGTCCATAGCAATGACCCCGTGCTGCAAGCCGCTCATTCCGCAAATAAAGTAACACGCTTGTTCTATCCCTTCTGTTTCCATGGGAACACCCACAAGTTACTGGTAGACACCAAGGCTGATCACACCATGGTAGATCAGGCGTTCACTGACTCCCAACAATTGGACCAAGTACCCAGCAGATTCAAAGCAGTATGTGTAGCTGATTCCCGCAGAATTGCCATCACCCACAAGATGGCACCCTTTTCCGTAAGAATGGGGAACGTCTAGGTCAAGCTCTCTGGACCAATCATGGCAGGCCTCAGCCACAACGTAATTTCTGGCCTTGACTGGCTCCAACATAACCACCCTTACATTGACTGGGATACCTCTGTCATCACCCTCAACAGAAATGGGGTGGGATTCCAGATTTACCCTGTGGAAATGAACAAACTACTACATGACACTGTGTTTGTCAGAATGACAGAAACAGGCTCCTACAACTTCAAGGGGGGAAACTAGACTTTAACCAATGTTTAGTCAAAGTTATCCGTGCAGAACCATCTGCAGCCCCTCCCTTGTCAACATCACCACCACCAGCGCTAGCTGTACTCCTCAAGGAGTACAAGGATGTATTCAGTGAAACACTTGAACTACCTCCACCCTGGGAGATCCAGCACGCTGTACAACTTCAAGGATTGTTACCTAAAGCACAACCATTATACCGTCTCACACCAAAGGAAGATGAAACCCTCCACCAGCACCTTGTGGACGCAATTGATAAGGGATTCATTTGCCCCTTGCTCTCTCCATACGGGGCGGCAGTCTTCTTTGTAGCTAAGAAGGATGGGTCTCTTTGCCTGGTCACAGACTACTGCGCCCCAAATGAGGTGACAGTTAAAAATAAATACCCCCTGCCGCTGATTGACAACCTGTTTGATACACTTGCTGGCGCAAAGGTCTTTAGCAATATTGATCCCACCGCAGGGTACAACCAGGTCCGCATTGCACCAGGGGATGAGGCAAAAACCGCCTTCTGCACACGCTACGGGGTTGTTTGAGTGTTGTGTCATGAACTTTGGAATGACCAACACTCCCTCCACCTTTGCCATGTTGATGAACAAAGCCTTCAAAGAACTGATTGGGAAGTGTGTGGTGGTGCACCTTGACAACATTATTGTCTTCAGTCAAGATCAAACCACACACCTCCAACACCTCTGCGCTGTCCTCAACACCCTTTGGGAAAACCAGCTAAAAGCTAAACCCTCCAAATGTGAGTTTCTCAAGTCAGAGTTGTTATTCCTTGGGCACACCATTTCTTCCCAAGGGATAAAGCCTGATCCTGCCAAAATCAAGGCAATCACTAGCATGCCGCCCCCCACAGATGTGGGCCAAGTGCAAACATTCTTGGGCATGGTTGCCTACGTACGCAAGTTCATCCCCAATTGCGGGGAACTAATTGCACCTCTCACTGAGCTCCTCAATACCAGACAATGCTTCCATTGTATCCCTGCCAGAGATCAAGCCTCCAAGACGTTGAAGCAAAGGCTCACAACAGCACCAGTACTGCAGTTCCCCAACCAAAACCAACTGTACAAACTCAAAACTGACGCCTCTAATAGGGCCATAGGGGGCGTGCTAAGGGTAGAAACGGACAATGGCAACTTCCTTCCTGTAGTATATGAGTCCAGGAAGCTCACTGACTTGGAAAAACATTATCTCATCCATGATAAAGAGCTGGCAGTCATTGTGCACTGCGTTGAGAAGTGGCGCTGTTACTTGGAAGGTGCAACCTTCCCACCCTGCGTTCTGACGGACCATAAGTCCCTCCAATACTTCAACACACAGTCCCATGTGACACGCTGCCAAGCAGGATGGGTTGAACGCCTGTCCCCTATCAATTACGCATCAAATATAAGCCTGGGAAAGAGCTTGTTACAGCCGGCGCCCTTTCACAACTCTATGTAGTGTCCATCACTGGGGACGGCGGTCTGGACTCCAACTGGCCCATGCTCTATCTGCGCCCTGAGGCAACCCGCTACAAGGGCCTTAACTCAATCACCATCTCCAAGATGAAGGATAACAAGAGTCAATTTGTTAATGATGCTGGAAATGTCTGTTGCCAAGCAGAGACAGGCAAGAAGACGCTGTATATTCCCACTACACAACAAGGAGACACCATCTTACACTACCACCAAACCTTGGGTCATATCAGAGGGCGTAACCTCTTCAAGATCATGAAACATAAGGTTTGGTGGCCGCGCATGCGCCAAGACATCCTGGACCTCCTTGAGACATGCGTATTGTGTGAAAAGAATATGTCCAAACCGGCACCTCCTAAGTCTGTCCTACCCATTAAGGCTATGGAACCCTTCAAACAGTGGGCCCTCAACATTGTGGGACCACTTCCCAAAGACAGACTAGGTAAAAAGTATATTATCACCGCTATCAACTATTTCATGTGTTGGCCAGTGGCCTGGGCCACAACCAACCACACCACCACTGTTACCCGCTTTATTGGCAAGGAGATTGTAGCTTGCTTTGGACAACCCAAGCGTCTCATCACAGATGGTGGGCCTGAACTTGTGGGGCATGTTGTGAAGGCATACTGCGTCAAGAACGTGCTCCAGCATATTGTCACAACCCCCTACCATCCACAAGCCAACAGGCGCGTGGAACAGTTAAAAGGCTCCCTGGTTCAATTGATTGCCAAGCTCTCACAGGAGCATCCTAATACTGCGTGGACTGAACATCTTCCCACCGCTCTACTGATCCTGCAAGCAAGAATCAACAGGGGCACTGGGTTCAGTCCTAACACCCTGGCCTTTGGAACACCTGACGGTCTGACAGGGGTTGAACAGGGGAAACTACGGTCCAAGGTTCCCAACAAACCCCCCTTAGTACCAACTCCCTCCCTGGACTAAATGCGCGCCAAAGCCCAGGAGATTGAACATAAGCAGATTGTAGGGGGATGAAACACCTTGAAGCTAGAAACACCATAGGTGACCCCGTCTACACCCTCAATCCCAATTCTGCCAAATTAGAACCCAACCACCTAGGGCCCTTCAAGGTAGTTGCTGTCTATGACAACCACACCTACCAACTTGAGGATGCCCAGGGAAATACCAAGAAACTTCACCACAATTGCTTGCGCCCCTGTTGTGCCATCCCCACACAAAGATTGTTTGTGCGGACCTTCCCAGACCTTCTGCAGACTCCAGTCCTGGTGTCTGACAACAAGCAGGGGGCAAGGGGGGGTGTTGCAACCAAGGTTTGAACCTTGCCTGCCAACGTATCTTACAATACACAGGGGGCGTTTGATGAGTTGCCCCTTGACATATCTAACGTTATGAATGAATCTGGTGGCAATGTCAAATGGCAGGAACTTCATCCTAATTAGGAGCATTGCCAATTTGACCTGCTGATCCCTGCACAAGTTATTCCTTGGCTCCAAACCCTACATGTAACTCCCCACTATGCCACCCCCTTGTGGCCTTGTGGCTTTCCCCATATAGTATATTAATCACAATATTCTACAATAAATGATACCTTATTCTTATTATTCTGTCCTTTCTATTGGACTGTTGTCTTCCCCAATTCCAAATACTGAATCCTCATTGGTTCAGTTGCAACACAATATATATCAGAAAAATTGACTAAGCAATACCACCTGAGTCTTGATCTCCTATTCCTTTGGCATCTTCAAGTAAGTATCTAGTCCAAGTTGCAAAGAAACCTTGCGTGACCAGTTTCTGACAACCATGCTGATTAATGAGCTTATATTGTGTGACCCTCATATTACGTCAATTCATCAACGTCAGTTTGCAAGGGGGAGCTGGTTTCAGCTGACAGACTGGAGCAGCCGTGACCCATTTTTGATCAACTGTTTGGTTTAAATCCGTTAATTTGGTCAATTTTGATACAGGTTTCCTGGTCTCTTGAGCCTTCTTACTTGGACAGACAATACCCGGCATTATGGAACCTACTGTGACAGAGAAGTCAGCTCCAGGAACGTGCGCTCAGGTAACTCATATGGTATTTGGGAGTCCAGGATGGCTTGTTAGCCAGGGGGAACAGTCACAGCAGAGGTGGTCAGGAGAGGGATCTCTTCAGACGCAGGACAAGCCATAGGCGGAAAATTTATGTTGGATGATTAGGTGTGGTATTTTAAAGTGAAATGCCAGTGAGATATTCTAAGGAACACGTTTTGAGGTGCTTCCTGTGAACTTTAACAGGCTCCTCCAAGATCAGAGGGACTTTGTATCCTAAGATAGAGAAGTAAGCATCCTTTAAGTTGATGATCCCATTGTATTCCCTAAGGAACTGGGTACCAACTAGGATATTGTAACTCTCATTCTCCAAGACAACAGCAGGCACGGCTAAGAGTAGCTTGCCAAACCTCATGGGCAGAGCAGAATAGGTTCCTATAGCGCAAGCCATGAATAGCCCAGCTGTACCATACAACTTGTGATAATTAAGGTCAGGGGCAAGTTTGAGCTTCTTGACAAGCTTCAAGGAGACAACATTAACAGGAGATCCAGTGTTCAAGATGGCCTTGATTTTCACTATTTGGATGGATATTTCCACACAAGTGGTAGTACAACTAGAGGGAGGGAGGACAGCCAGAATATCTTGGGCTTCTGCTAGCTCTTTGTCCCATTTTTAATCATGCATCTCAAGCCTGGAAACTCCTTATAGACAGTCTGGAGAGGAAGCAAACCTGCCACATTCTTGAATACAGCGTCAGCAACCTCATTAGCTTCTTCAGATGACTCTACCAGCACAGGAGACCTCTTAGCTTGAGTGAGGTATGGACAATAGACAACCTCTTTGGTCTCAGACAAAGGCTTGGCAGTTGTTGTAGTTTTTCCAGAGCATAGCTTATAAGGGTCCGCAATGGTTTTGGGGACAGCAAGAACTAAATACCCATAAGCGTCAGGATCATCAACATCTGAATTGTCCCTGTCAGAGTTGTCAGAGATATTGTGAAACAGCAGCAGAATGAGAGGGGCCTCATGTCAGCAGGCTCAGATTCAGCTATGAAGGGGAGAATTGAAGAAGACTGAGAAGAATTTTCAACTGAGAGTGTCTCTGCTTCTAGATTGACTGTTTTTTCCCGCCTGTTCCTTAGGATCATCTCCTTCAACCTGAGGATTGGTGCAGACTCAATAATGGTGACCTATCTGGTCACAGTTGTGGAAACCTTGACGTCTAGGATGATTTGCAAGTTCATTGTGAGTATGCAAGGGCCACAGGAGGACAAACCAGAATTAGAGGTGGCACAATTCTCCTGCACAACTACTCCAGAATGGGTAAGGTACATATCCAGCAACAGTGTCTTTATGCTCTTCATCAAGGAGAGCATGGCCTTGTGAGCTTTGAAATGAAGGCACAGAAGCTGATTAACTTTGAGAGCTTTGGCACAGGCCATGTACGCTTCATGGGCTGTCAACTGTCTACTTGATATCAACTGCTGTCCTTCCATTTAGAATCTGTCTGCAAATTCAGCCAGCGTCTCTTTGGGCTTAAAGGCAATGCGCATAAAAGCATCCTTTTTCACTTCCAAACTAAGGTTGTCACCAAACTAGTCAATCAACAGCTGTTTCATCTCTTCCAAAGTCTCAATTTTGGGTAACTCAAGCATCACCACTTCTTGGCAAGTTGGGTGCAAGCAGGTTAGAATTTTTTCTATATTGACCTCATCAGAGGCTCTCCTCATGGCAGCTTCATAGATAGTTAGGAAAGCTTCAATGGTCAATGTTTTGGGATTGAAGACTTGTTTAAGGTAGGCTTGAAGTGTGCTTCTGTAGTTGGACCACCATTGTTGCTATCAAGTACATTTATGCACAGGGAGAATTCTGCTTAAGATTCAGAGGGGAGCTGTCTGGCCCACAGCTGATAAACACTTTCTTTGAGAGTAGTCAAGTTCTCTGCAGTGCAGGCACCTGTATTATTAGCTAAGGTGGTATGTCACTCAGTAACGTCTAGGCATTAGCCCTTGGCTGTTACTATTGTGGAGAGCTCAGCCAGTTGGGAGGTAAGGAAGATCCAACTGAGAGGCAAGGGGCAACCCTGTCATTTACTGAGTTGATTAATTGACTCTTTTGTTGCATGTTCTTGTCAAGTTTGGAGTGGTCTTGTTTCAAGCAGTCTACCTCATTAGCTAGAGCAATCAACTATCTAGTACATTGTATTTGGGGGGGCTCCTGGAAGGCCAGGGCAACAGCTATCTTCATCAATAACTCCAACTGGACTAGCAGCAGTTACCACCATTTTGTGTAAGGCAGCAACCTCTTGCTGTAGCTTGGCAACTTGAGTCGTCAAAGCAAGCACCTAGGGATCTTGCTTTGGTGTTTTGGTAGAGCAAACTTGACTGCAGGTAGAAGCTCACAGCTCTTGAATGGCATCCAATAGTCTCTATTCTCTATCCACCAGATTTCAGATGGGGGAGAAGGCGGAACATCTGGCTTGGGAATAGACAACTCATTCACTTTAGTCTGGAGCTTGGCTATAGCAGCAGCAGTGGTAGCTCTCTCTTGATCAAATGCCTCACTGAGCTTGCAAAGGCCTTTAGCAGCAAGTTCTGCTACTTTTTCTAGTTGATTGAAAGAGTAAGCGCTGAATACATTGAGCTGTTGTACAAGTTGTTTGAAGTTGGTAAGATAGGCATTCAAGGTAGAATCTACTTGGGCTTGCCAGGGCTGTTCCAACTGATAAAACTCATGTAGACGCCCCCTGACGTACTCAGGAATGAACTGGCACATTTTTACAATGGAATCAACCATACAGGTCTGGGAGGTGACAGAGCTGCGCTGATTGTCTGATACCAAGGACAACAGAGAGTGAATCCACTGTTGATAGGCTGCAAACTGATCCCAGTGATGAGTAACAGCTGCTTTTAGAGAAGAAATCTCCTTAAAATGGAGCCCTAACACTATCTGGTGGTGGGCTAAGGCGTGTTGTACAAAGGATGACAATAGATGCTCATCAAAGCCAGCTGCTGAGAGAAGATGTTGTAGAAATTGCAGAGCCACAATTAACTTGTAGTATTCCGCTTGACTGAACTGTATTTGGAGGCAAGGGGTAGCTCCTTCACGGGCTATCCCAAGGGCTACTGCCATGACTTGTTCTAAGTCAGGGGTACACAAAGGATAGGCCACTAGGCGGGGACCATTCCCAAGGTTTGGCACAGTAGGAACAATAGGTGGGTCTGCAATGTCTTCCTTGATAGGAGGACTGTTGATTTCAGGGGAAGTTGGCTCTTGTATAGGAGGAGGCAAAGGACCTGAAAACGTGGTTGCAAAAGATGTTACCAAGGGGCTTACAGCCCCTGTAGTGAGCATCATTTTTGTTGTGTTTTGAGGCACGGCACAGGCACACAACAGGAAATACCAACCTTAGGATTGGATTTGTCTAAGTCTTGGTTAGAATGGCAGGGAAGGCTATGCAATTACCTTGTGGACCTGAATGAATAATATCTACTAGACGTGGCTAGAGAGGCGCCAAAGTACTGAGAGACACAAATAAAAAATATGAATATAACTTAAATTTTATTGGGTATAAAGATTGGGAATATATACTGTGCAGCTTTACCATAAAACAGTACATGGACAGTAGGATCACTTGCTACAATCATGAGTGGGGCAAGTGAGTTGCGCAGAATCAGGAAACCAAACAATTGTTGTGGGGTTCCTGTCCACCAGTCCCCAAAGTGTGTTCTGGATTGTAGCCAGGGACCGGCTGGAAGGGATTGTCATTCTCTAGTAAGGGGAAATGTATCTAGGAAATATGTATAGGGGTCAAAATGGGCTTTTATTCACTCTCAGAAGGAAGATTCCCTTAGAAACCTTCTGGTATATGGCCCAGAGGGTCAAGGAAACAATATGGATTTGCCAATACTTGGAGTGCTCCAACAATATCTTGGACTCTTTGTACTTGGTCTTGGACTCCTGCACCTTAGTCTTGGACATCTGCTCCTTAAACTTGGACTCTGGTGCCGCTCTTAGGATCCAGCTTCTTATTATTGGGCTCCTGCTCCGTTATCTTGGGTAGTATAAGTCCAACCAAGCTCCTGCTGGTGATCAAAAGGCTTCCAAACCCTCTTGGCAGAAACTCAGAAAGCCTCAGAAAGATCCTGTTAAAGACCCGGAAAGACCTCCAAAAGACCCTGTAACTTTTCAGCCAGCCACCTTCTTATAGTGTCCTTTTCCCAACAATTCTGCCTTCAAAATGGCTTTCTTCAGAAGCTTAAACCATTGCCGCTCACCTTTTTCTACACTAACTTAAGCTTACATACTTACTTTCTCAAAAGCTTAAAGTATTAATTCACTATTTCCTTGCTTATACTTTAAGCTTTTGGCTTCCAACCAATCATTTTCATCAGGAAACCTGCCAGAACTCAACCAATGAATGTAGAGCTTGGAAATAGACCATTTCTGAAGTTCCACCAGAATCCAACTAGGAAAATAATTTTCACAGCTCAAACTGCTCAAATTGACAACTCTTTGCGCACCAAAGCATTAACCGGTCCATTATTCTGGCACCAGTTCTTCCTGAATTCAACCTAAACCCATTTAAATAGTAGAATGCTATTTAAACTGTTCTTTCTGGACCTCTTCAACGTTTTCCCATATATTTAAAAATATAGTAAAATCCAAGGAAAATGTCCCACCAAAACAACTTTGTATCCAGCTCTCATAGCAACATACCTTCATCTATCCTAGGAACTTAATAAATAAATATCTTACCCACACTTCTATCCACATTCCTTCTTGATTTTACTACTAAACCAAGGCAAAACATTCCACATTTTACCACCTTGGCAAATTAATTTGGCAAAATCTTGGCTCATTTCTCCGGACCACTAGTTCTTCATCATCTTCATATTCTTCAGCCAGCTCATATTCCAGCTCTTCAGCTTAACCAGCAATCAGTCCATCTTAGACAACAAACAGCTCATTCCAGTCTTTCAACAGCTTATCAATCATCTGGCTACTCCTTTATCATGACCAGCTACTCCTGCATCATGATCTCTGAGCCCTTTAACCTATCCTTACTAGGAACCATCTTGGTTCCACCTGCACAATGAACCATTTTGGTTACAAACTTCAAATTGAACCAACAGTCCTTCAACTAGTATTCACTGTGATCAAACAGTCCTTCTTACTAGTCTTCTCTGCCGATTCCGTGAACCACCTTGGTTTTTTATCTCAGTCCCTGTTACCAGAACTTGTAGACCCAGGCATAAGTCTACATTGAACTGGTGTTTGACTGGGCCCTCGCAAGTGGCACCCCACTTAGGCCATTCAACCATAGATCAATGTATATGTGTTGTCTTTACTCACCCAGGTGATTAAGTCTGAGCTTTCAGTTACAGAGTAATCATCTCTACTTCCCAGAGGCCTTATTACACCAAGTTCTGCAGCTGCTTCCCCAAGCAAACCGCCTTGGTGGCACCTCCAAGAAAATCTATACCCTCCAATGCTCACTTTGGGTTCTCCCCCAAAGCTTTCATAGGGGCATAAACAAGGATATCCTACAAGTCTGTTAGGTAGGATGCTTGCTCACAGACCTCTTGTAAGCATATCAGGATACACAGAGTCCTCAAAGCTCTTTACTTCTTGGCAGCCCACGTTACCTGCCAGGGGTCCAAAACCTTCTCCCCCCAGACAGACAAATTTCCCTGCTTGCTATCTCAGTCTTCACTCTTCTGCAGCCACAGTTCCCTGCTAGGTGAAGAACTATAGCCTAAAGCAGCCAATATCTTCTGCTGGGTGGAGGCAACATCTGCCTCTGGTAGTCCTTTGTTACCTACCAGCCAGGCCTTACTTACCCTAGTAGTCCTATGTTACCTACTAGGCTCACCTTACTTATCCCTAGTAGTCCTATGTTACCTACTAGGCCTCTACCTGCAACAAACAACCAAACTTTTGCTTGGCCAACATTAGCCCTGCCTGAAAACCATCAAACATGTGGACCTTCACAATTGTATTTCCCAGTTTGAATACAGACTCATTTTGAGAGGCAAAACCAAAAGAGAGAGAATTGTTCTCAAAATAACCTATCAAAGGCAAAATTGAAATATGGTGAATGGCAGCATTCATAAAACAATTGATGAAAGATTAATGTTGTCTTACCCTTCCCAGGTGGCAAATACTGATGTTTTGAACTTTTTCCCACTTGAGAGAAATCTCTGATTAATTTGGATTATTTTTTTGCTTGGGCTTGTCTGCATTTAAAATTAGTCACGTCCAAGAAATCAGGTTGCATTTTGATTAATTTGACAAAATCCATTTAAACTGGAATTAATGGCATCCTGAAGTGCCCTTTAGGCACTAGCCAATCAGAGGTTGGGTTGGAAATTGATGAGAAACCACCCATGCTCCCTGAAATTACTGGCAAAATTTCTATCTGACCCAATCAAATAACTGGCTGAGGTCAGCTGACCTCAAATTCAAATTGGTTTCCTTAAAGCATGACATGGGACTTTTGGTACCCTGCTTGCTTATTCTATCAATAAAAGTTTTAAGCTTTTCAAACATACACAGGATTTAGAGACCATTTTGTTGGCTTTTTTTTCTATAAGTTGTTAGTAAAGCTGTTACACTTCACTTACCCTTTTTTCATCCTTTGGTTTACAGCGTTGTCTTTGAAGCACCTAGAGTCAGTGTTAGTATTAGTGTGAACCTTTACCTTAGTTGCTTTCAAAACTCTAGTTTGAATCTTGAAATTAGTCATATACTCCTTATAAATACTTACTATAAGTTTGAAATTACCTCTTGCTTGCTCTACCTTTACTTTCTCTTCATATACATCAAAGTAGCACCTCCTGCTGCTTGTTTGAAAGCGTATAGTCCGTGGTTGTTTTCTCTTTCAGCTCAAAAAATCTTTTTAGAATTTCCTGTGGTTAGAGTGCCTCCCCATTTCCAATTTTTTTTCAGAAAACCTGTAAACTACTAAGTCTCCCTCTTTTGGTTTTTTTCTTCTTCTGTTTCAAATGCTGGTCTCTTTGGAATAGTTTGTAGTTTTTACCCTGGCCCCTGTCTTGGTGTTGATATGGTTACTTCTTCAGATCTTTGGAGTTGTATTTCCTTTTCATTTCACCATGTGGGGAGTGGCCCAATCAATTTATGCAAATGTTTGAGGATATTTCTGGGCGCTCTCAGGGTATTCTGGCTACCAGTGAAAACGTGGTAAGGAGCCTCACCTGCAACAACCTCAAGTATTCTGCTCTCAATCCATCTCCCTCAGTGTCCCCAAGCTTGGACTCTCCAATGCCTCCCCTCTCTGTGGATCCTGGTGTTCAGGTCCAAGAAAATGGTCTGAAGGTCAAAGAGCATTCTCTCAAGCGTGCTCCCTGGTTGCTTGGTGGGATGATCCTGATGGGTCTGGATTCCTACTTTCTCCAACTATCTGCTGTGTCCTCTCTTTGGATGCCACTTTGAGCAGCCATACAGTTCTGCACTGGATGGTATCCTGGTGGATTCTTCCCCCAGGATGAGAGCCAAACTTAGTTAGTTTAGCCCCCCTTTCTCACATTTCAAGAGCAACACCGTACATCAAAGAAGAGTTTATAAGGTAACAAAAGACTAACACTTTCACTAAAAAATTAATAAAAAATAAAGGGTCTGAAATAAGACCCAAAATTTCAAAAACGTGTATATGGAAAAGCCTAACATTTTATTGAGTAAGAATGAGCAAGCAGGGGACTTTCAGTCCCCTGTCTTGCTTTAAGGGGGAAATTTGAATTTAAAAGATCACCTGACCCAGAAATGGAGTTTGATTGGCTGACAGAGAAATTTTGCAGAGGGGAATCCAAAAATTTGGAGAGTTTCTTAATAATTTCTTACCTCACTTCTGATTGGCTAATGCCTATGAAGTAATTTAGGGCATTATTTAAACCAGTTAGATTGGAGTTTGCATATTTAACAGTAGTGCACCCTGATTGTTTAACCTTCATTTGTTTTAAATGAGGACAAAAACAAGCCAACAAATAGTCTAAATTGATCAGGGATTCTTCCCAAGTAAGGACAAAATGCAGATGTAGAGGATCCTGTCAGGAAGCCAGTCATAGGTAGAGGCATTGGGTGGCTTGGGGTGAGGTGCGACCAAGCCAGCGGGTAAGGCCCACCATAGAATGGGTGCTA
Organism: Entomophthora muscae; assembly: GCA_014839935.2. Classification (NCBI taxonomy): domain Eukaryota; kingdom Fungi; phylum Entomophthoromycota; class Entomophthoromycetes; order Entomophthorales; family Entomophthoraceae; genus Entomophthora; species Entomophthora muscae. The sequence goes on from QTSX02001474.1 coordinate 190,640, forward strand.
ACTTGATAATGTAAGATACAGATTGCCTGGGCAAGGACTAGGGTCCAGAGTTGGGGACCATGGAATCCACCAATCCTGTCAAAGTAATGTAGAGTACTCCAAACAGTTGGGTAGAGGTGGTCTTGGCTGCGGTGGTAGGTTCCAGTGGGCAGTCTGGTCTTGGGGTTATTGGCAGAGTCATGGGAACAAAGTATGCTGGTAGGTGGTTGTACTTGTCCTTGAACAATAAGGGTGGTATCTTGATCCTCTTTTCTTTGCGTCCTATGTATTTGGTACTTCTAGTCCTTGCCAATAGGTTGGTAATGAAGATGGTTTCCAAGTTGTACTCCAAATAGGCCGGGTTGGGCGGGTATTCAGTAAAGTGCACAGGTCCAAAAGGGGCTCCCGGGGGACAGTATAATGCCTGGGGCGTTTGGCAGGTTGGTCTCTGGAGGGAGCGGCGGCCTGGTTGTCTGCTTGGCCAGGATTAAGATGGAAGATTACTAAGAGTAGGTAGGGTAGAATTTGTTTGAACCAAAGGTTCATAAACTTTATCAAAAATGATAATGCGTTCATCACCACACTGCCAGCGTTCTTATACCATGTGATTTTGCTTCTTCACTTTTTGAAGGCTTTGGGTCCATGGGCGGTTTGCTGGTAGGGCATGGATCTTGGCTTAGGGTCTGGAGGGCATCAGGTTCTGGTTGGGTACACTCTGGCAAACAGAAGTGGTAATGCTTAATTTTGCCGCTTTGGTTCACCATGTCACCTAAGCGGGCTAATTGTATTCCTCTTTCTGGACTGGGGACTGGCAGCAGTTGGTGCTTATTGGTAGGGCTAGTAGTGGACCTCGCCCAAGCCACAGCTTCTGCGTAGGTCTGGGCCCTCAGTGGCACCGGTTTGGCAGTTCTTGGCTGGACTGGCTCTGGGGAACCAAAGTGGCAGTGCTTTGTTTTGCTGCTGTTGTTCACCATGTCACCTGATCTGGCCAATTGCAATACCTTTTCTGGACTGGAGACTGACAACAGCTGGTGTTTGTTGGCAGGGCTAGTAGCAGGTCTTTTCCCAACCTCCTTTAGGAAGACCACATTTCCTGTGTAGGTATGGGTCTCCAGTGGCACCGGTTTGGCGGAAATCTGGCAACCATTTGGGGAATCCTCAGTATTAGGCTGGCGGGTTGCAGGGTAACTTAACAATGTGAGTCTGTGATTAATGGATTGGCGGGTCCTGGACTGTCTTGGGGGTCCAATCTGCCTTCAGGGGACTGAGGTTTGACTCTTGGGTTTTCAATACAAAGTATTGAAATGTCATTCATGAAAGATCCTCTTTATAGAGGAAAATACAGTTGGGGAATCAAACAAGGGTCCATTACTCTCTACAACAGAGGATAGCTCTTCAAGCTGTAGGGTAGGGGTTAGACAAGTACCAGGGAAGCACAAGGTAGCTGGGCCCTGAGACAGGATACAAGGCAGGAACAAGGAGAGCCAGATGGTGACTACGGACCACAAATAGGGGATTTCAATCATCTGAACTAGAAGATACTACTAAACAATCAAGTGAATAATAGGGCAAGATTGCTTTATTGTAGAAATAAATGTTAATAAAACAATTAAATTGAGATTAGAATGGGAGTTATTATACTTGGGGGTGGAATTAGGAGTACAGACTTAATGAGTTTGAACCCCAGGTGTAATGCCTCACATGCAGTGGCAGGAATCATGATGCAGGCTATTTTTAGATGCATTATAGTACTGAGTTCCTTGCAGGCTTTACTTGTGTCTGTATTACTGTGAGTCATAAGAACAATTAATTGACAATTAATTAAGTTGCAGTAACCTAGATCATCCAAATTTAGAAGTTGAAATAGGTCTTCAACTATTGGATAACTTTTGTCAGGGAAGTGATTCCTGACAGCAGAGCATTGGTATTTAACCCCTAGGAAGGGTATGTGAACACAAATCTCTCATCAACTGTGTGAGCTAAATTCTCAAGGAAATTAAGTGTTTTGACAGAATTTTTAGCTGTTTTTTTGTACGTTGGGGGGATAGTTCTATCTAGGGCCAAAGGAAGGAGTAACTTTACAGAAACCAATAATGATCCCAGTTCAGTGGACAGCTCAATTTGGCGCTTTACTCATTACAAGAATCACACCACTCCCTGTTTAATATAACTGATTGATTGTCCCAATCTTATTCCTTTCATGATGATTCACCCCAGTTATATAATTATGATATCTCAATAAAGATAATTATCTAGTTTCCAATTATTCTTTCATATGTAGCTCTGCTAATACAGCACAGTTTTGACAACTCTATAATTTTCATTTACTTTATTAATTTTTATTGATTGTGTTGTTTAACCTTTGGTAATATAAATAGTGCATGATTATATAAATTAAAAAATAATTAAAATAAAAAACTGTAGTTTTTAAACCTATGATGCTAAGCAAAAACAGTTCATCTGAAAGCAAAATGAACTCAGATGCAAACAAAACTAAAAGCTATTAAATTTATATTGATTAACAGTAGGTTTGGTTTCACTTCTGTTTTGTTTCTGTCTGAGTTAATTATGCTTTTAGATGATTTAATTTTGTTTTCATTTGAGTTATTTTTGCTTAGTTTCATAGCCTTGAAAACTACTGTACCAGTTCTGTAACTTCTGAATCTTATATTTGTATAAAAACACTGCATTTTAGTGGATATCTTGAATTATTGAATTGTTTTTACTCTTGTGTGAAGATTCCTCTGGGTTAGCTTTAATCTTGATAAGTTTTGTTTTGTTTTCTAATTTACTTTCTCTATTCCAAGGCTGATTTTAATTTATTTTCCCATAGACATGCACAAGGTGCAAGAGTTCAAAGCCTGCAACAATTGAAATTATGTGTTGCCAATCAGAAAGCAAAAGGCTGATGGTAAAGTAACCTTCTTCATCCCTAAAGGCTAACCCTGAATTTTGCCTACCTTGAATCCTATATTATATGATTATCCACCATGTTCTTTGATTTAACTCAGAGCACATAGTAAAGCTTTCAATCTTGATGAAAATGCTACCATGCTTAAAAAGTATGGCTTGGCAAATATCTGGACTCTTCTTTAGTGATAGTTGTACAGGAGAGAACTTTTCTTGTATCAAGCTTCTTCTGAGGCCAAAATATCTGCCCCTGGCTCACACCTATCTTATTGCTGACACTAACCTGGTGAAGTTTTCCAAGCATGTACTATAAATTCAGAACCTGAACGTAAAAATGCGGGATTGTCAAATCCTTGGTCTAAATTTTGAATCACTTTTGCAGGATGGCCTTTTTTAATTAAATTGATTTTTGTGAGTATTTATTTGAATATTTAAAAATGCAGGAACTCATAGACACTTTGAAAAGTTCAAGTAAAACTGCATATTTCCAATAGACAAAATGAATTAACTGGAATCAGTTTTGAAGCGTTCAAGTCCATCAACCATTTTCATTAAGTTTACTATGTTTTTGAAATTTTGGGATTGTCAAATCCATGGACCAAATTTCAAATCACTTTTGAATGCCACTAGTAAACTCAGATATTAATTGCAGGAACTGGAATCCAAATTTAATGTACAGTAAGAACACTAGAAAACACCAACCCAAATCAAGAAGCTCCATCACAACTAAAATCAAACTAAAAATTCAATCTCAATAACCATAATTAGACAAAAAAGTGATTAAACTTTAAAATCATTCAAATTCAGAAAGTATACAATATTATTCACTTCAAATCACGGATATAGAAATTCTATTACTATTTAAGGCTAGCTCAAGAGAAAATAACTACCCACAACTAAACCAATAACTCCAAATAAATACATATTTAATCTAAAATGTATTTTTTATTTTTATGGACCATCAATTGCATTCCCAACCTGCTCTTGCACCAACCCGCGGGGCAGCCTGTCCACAAGGGCGTCCCAGAGGGTCCAAGAACAGACCCAGAACCCAACTTGAAGGGAGTCATGCCAATACACAGGGCTCCCAAGGTGTCATTGCCAGCCAACCACCTCCCGCGTCCCAGGCCCAATCAACCAGCTTGAATCCCAGGCAGAAGCCACTCTCAAGGCCTGCTACCAAAGCCTCCTACACCAGGGTCACCAGGAAAACTGAGGTTACTTACACCTCCACTGTATACCCAGTTGTCACCTGGCCCTGCACTCTTGACCCAAGAGTTGCTACTTCCTGCCCCTGCGTTTTTGAAACGTCCTATGAGCCATTGGCCACCACTGAGGAGCCATCTGTGCCTGTGTCTTATGCCACCATTAACGGCACCAGCGCAACCAAGCATGATCCCACCTTCTACACAAAGGTCCTAATCCCCTGTGTTGAGCCTGGTAGCCAGGATGCCGTGGTACCTGCCAAGGGCCAGCGTCAGTTGACGGATAGTGAGCGTGAAGCTCTCCTCAACTGCTTAAACAGGGGAATGGCGGTTTGGGATATTGCGTCCCAATTTGGTGTCACGGCCAGGTACATTGCCAACATTAACACCAAGTATGGCAATACCGGGCAAATTGCCAAATCCACCAAGGCTAAACAGCAGCCAAAACTCTTGCAGCCTGTGCGCATCAACACAATCAAGTAGTGGATAGCCAGGGATTGCCACCTGGACACGCTTGCTGTCCAATCAATGCTTGCCACAGAGTTCGGGCTTTCTGTTTCTAAAACCCTTGTTTATAAAACAATGGTTGATTTGGGCTTCTCTTGGAAGGTGCTTGGAGTTTCTCCGTACAACAGAAACAGTGAAAAGACCATCAAGGATTGACACATTTATGCTGAGACATATCTGGCACTAAAGGAGACTGGGAATTTCCAGTTCTTTTATATCAACAAATCATTGTTTTCCTCCTCACTCAGGTCCAGACATGGGTGGGTCAAGAAGGGGTCCAAGGACGGCGTAGCCCATTGTGCAGCTGTCTGTTCCCAGACCTATTCAATGGTTGCTCTTCTGGGTCCCTGTGGCTTAGATCAATACCAGATGATTAAAGGCTTCCATAACAGTGGGACCTTTCTTGGTTTTCTCCGAGCTGTCAAGGAGTACCTTTGGATAAATTATAGCGGCACAACCAACATTGTTGTGCTTGATAATGCCAGGCTCCACAAAGTGGATCTGGTTGTGTCCAAGTTCCCGCCCATTGATAAAAATAGCCATTCTGCTAGCCACCGCCTTGCAGACTGCCCAATGAGACTCCTCTTCCTCCCCCCATATTCCCCATTCCTGAAACCAATTGAAGAGGTCTTTGGGTGGATCAAGAATAAGGTGAAACAAGGCCTCCCTCAGGACACTGAGGATCTCTTCAACATTCTTGAGATCAGCCAATTTGCAATGCCACCCAATGTGATGGCAGCTTTCTACAAGTACTCGGAATCATTCCTCCCAAAAGCCCTGGCCTCTGAGCCAATCAGATAAATGGGCGCCCCGGGTTTCATTTAGTTTTAATTTTATTTAGTTTGTTTTTACTAGGACTCAAAAATTATTATTTATATATAATAATGTGATGTTTGATTGTATTATAGACATTTAAGAATACTAGAAAAGGTAAGTAAAATTAATTATACTAGATAAGAAGGATTTATTTTTATTATGATGCACTGAATATTATTGGCTTTTGCACTAACAAATAAATAAATTAAAAAAAGATAGAAAAAAATTAGTTTATTTAAATAATTGTGAATCATTTTGGTACTTTGACTTTTTTAAGCCACAAATTGGACCTTGCGTGTCATCATCTGCTCCTTGGTATTTCAGTGCCACTATAGCCACACAACATGGCAACCAATGATTTTCATGTATCTCTTAATAATTTGTACTTAGGACACAGGTCAAGTATATCAAATATGTTTATCAAATCATATTACAAGGGAAAGGTAATTTGAGTTGTAAACAATCACGTGTTTGGAACATAAGTGGAGCAGGCTGCATGATGCGGATAAATTCAATTCTCAATGTTTATCTTTGTGATAAATGGACCTGTACTCAACAAGATAATAAATAATAAATAAAAACATTTTTAACTTATTTTTAAATATTTGGCGTGGTCGCAACTTTAACTATTATCTTGTAATATATTTAGATATATTATTATTATAATTTACCTACTAAAAATTAAAATAAAAATTATAGAATAAAAGTATAATTACAAATCTTAAAGGTTTAATATTAAAGGTTAAATATTCAAAATATACCAATTTTTATTTAATTGTGATTTATTCAATATTAAAATATTTGTCAGGAAATCCTGATTCATTAGGATTGACTGATCCATATCCCTATTACTGAAGCTTTGGGTTGATTTTGGACAAAACACAGCCAAAGTGACACAGTATTCCAGAATACAGAGAAACTATAATAAGGTTGATATAGTTTCCAAGTCAGAAGACACCTGAGACATTCTGGGTCTCAGGTCATGGGCCAATCCAGAAGCTTCTATAATTAGATGCTAAGGATTCTGGATTCCAAATAGGGATGCAGACCCAACCCAGAGATTGATTGGGGAATTATAACATCCTGTTTCACCGAGAGTTGAGATGGAAGACTGCCTGTGCAAAAATTACACATTACACCAAGCACTAAAGCAGGTCGGCCAAATTGGGTGTCAACTTAGTTGCCGTAACTAAGTCAAGGAATATCTGGGCTGAAGAGGAGAAATCAGCAGCCTAGAATATTACCTCATCCCAAACCATTCTTTGGGTTTTGGGATCCAACTCTAGGGGATGAAACTAGTAGCTTGGGGGATGATAGGCTAGCTAGTAAGAGTTGTCTGCAGCTAGACGCCAGTTTGGCCGCTAGCTGTCAACTATAAAGGGGCCTTCCAAAATCACTTGGAAGGCAGACAATTTAATACCCTGCAACATCCCTACTAGTCCAAATAGCAGTGGTGTCAAAGTACAATAAGAGCAAATTATTGATACTTGCAAACTCCTGCCAAAACCACCACAGACGGTGTTGCGTCTCCAAAGGACCACAGGACTTCCACCTCAATTGGATCAACCAATAACAGAATACAGCCTGTTGTCACACCAATAGAAGCACATCTGTCTTCATACAGATATCCTATCCCAATATGATTAACTCACCTAATAAAAATAATCTCTCTTCTTCTTCAAGATCCAGAAATCTTGACAATATTAAATATTTTTAATAGTGACTTTTAGATACTAAAATTTCAATATTAAAATATTTAATAGTAAATATTTAATATCAAAATATATAATATTAAAATATCTAATAGTAAAATATTTAATATTATAATATTAATATTAAATGTTTACTATTAAACATTTCAATATTAATTATTTTAACAGTGAATATTTTAATATTAAATATTTTACTATTAAAATTTTACAAGTAAAATTTTAAAATAGTGAGGTATTTAGTATTAAAATTTTAATATTTAAAAATAAATAAAAAATAAAAAATAAAATAAAAAAGTTTAAGTTGCAAGGGAAAATGATTTATTAGGGAAATGCAAATTGCAAGGGGAATGTGATTATTCCAGGGAATTATACCCCAAAATTAAACTTTCTGCTAATGTGTCCAATTGGTCCCACATACTCTTCTGTATGTGGTGGATGACTCTGGCGCCAATATCTAGAGGGGTGGCGTTCAACACCCTGGTGGTTGTTGATTGTTTGATAAAAGGCAGGCGGGTGAGGGAATCAATCAATAGGTTTTTTCAGGGGGCGCATAGTACCTGTATAATGTTGCCAATGCAAAGGAGTCATACAGGACGTGCTCAACTGTCCTGTATCCCCGTGGTGTCTTCTGTTGGTTGAGGGCTACGTGGCATATATCAATTTGTATGGGTACATCTTCCAACTTTTTGACGTTGGCTTTCAATATGCAGTGGAGAAGGATTCCCAGGTACACCGCAACATGGATTCTTTGCAAGGTATACTTTTCTGAGAACATGCACAATTTTTTGAAAGTTTGTACTAACCTATTGATATAGGATGTTTGGCTGAATTTGAAGAGGGTACCTGGGGCGCCTGACTTGAATCTGCCCCCCAGGCCTCTGCAAATGAAATAAATAAAGGTTTAAAATTATTCACGAGGACTGCATCCCCGACTTTATTGAATATACTTAAAAATTTCATTAAAAATTGCTGATTTCAGATATTCATTTCCTATTTGAAAATTGTTTTTTATTAATTTTTTTTATTTATTGATATTTGAAGGGGAACCTTTGAACGCTTTCATATATGTATTCATCAAAGTTCAGTTTTATATCCCCACAAATTTCATTCATTTCTTTGATTTTGATTGTTGATCCTAGTTTGTAGGCTTCCCTTATCCATGGCAAGCACCCCACGGGTGGTTGATATTCCCTATCTTGAGCTTCACTATTAAAAAACATTCATATTCTGCTGAACTATTTTATTTATTTGATTTTTATTTATTTGTTTTATAGGGGCCACCAGAGGCTGGTAGCCCCCATAAAACCAACTCGGCATAAAAGCCGCCACTTCCGCGACCTCATCCCCATCCCTGGTGATGACTAAAATAAATATAAGTTAAACATAAAAAAACTTACTGATTGTTTCCCCTGTGGCCCCCTCAGCCACAGGCGCCATATCAGCAAACTTCATGAGTGTTGGATGCTCTTCATTAATTTTCTTAGGCTTAATTTTTCTTATTCTTCTTGCAACTTGGGCTTCCTCTTGATTTTCATTTGATAAAGCTTCTGTATTTCTTAATGTGCTACTGCTTCTTGCTTGTGTTTCATTTTCATCCGTTTCCATTTGGTTGTTTTCCTCTTTTTTGGTGTTAATTTCCTTTTGAATTTCTGTTCCTTCTATTGGTTTGATCTTCCCATTGTTTTCTTTGGCCCCCTGCCAGAACTCCCACAAATTGTATGCCGCGTTGTTGAACTTTAGACTTGATAAAATTGTTCCCTGTAGATTAAGTAATTTTTCTTTATTCTTTTCATCTATAATATTTCCCAATTTGTTCATAGCATCTTCTTTTGACTGGATCAGTGGCTGGCCCTTGCCCCCAGCTTTCCTGTCACTATTTCCCTGATATTTTTCTTGATTTCAACAACCTTTTGCAGGTGAGCTTCTAATTTGTTGATTAAGTTATAGATTGATGACATTTTGTTTGAATTCCATCAAAAAACTTGCTTTATTAGTACTATCTTTGACACATACATATTTTTGTCATCACCATTAATAAATTGAAGACAATAAATGTAAATATTGCATTAGAATATTGCAATAAGACATCAACTCTTGATATTTTGATATTATGTGCATAACTCAATGCGTTTTGTTTAATAAAATTCATTGTAAACAAGGCCTTTTTTATTGTAATTTATTTAAATTGACTGTGTTTATATTACAGAGCCATTAGTGCTTAGTATAATATTAATAATTAGTGCATTTTACAGCCTGTATATTTACCTATTGGTAATAATTATGTAAGCTTCTTAGTCAGATTTTGCGAGGTAATAATAATATAATGTGTTAATAGAATACTGTTTAATGTCATTAATTGGCTGATTTTCTTTGATGTGGCAATTGTGCATTTTCTGATATTTACGCACTAGTATCCAATTGGTTGGTTTCACATCCAAGTGCACAGGCAATAGGAAAACAAGCCGCCACCCCTACCACATCCAGTCTTGGGGTGGCGGCTTGTTTTCCTATTGCCTGTGCAATTAGATGTGAAGCCAACCAATTGGATACTAGTGTGTAAATATCAGGAAATGCACAATTGCCGCATCAAAGAAAATCAGCCAATTAATGACATTAAACAGTATTCTATTGACACATTACATTATTACTACCTCGCAAAATCCAACTAAGAAGTTTACATAATTATTACCAATAGGTAAATATAAAGGCTGTAAAATGCACTAATGATTAATATTATACTAAGTATTAATGGCTCTCTAATATAAACACATTACATTTTGTTAAATTATAATGGAAAAGGTCAAGTTTACAATGGATTTCATTAAACAAAATGCATTGAGTTATGAACATAATATCAAAATATCAAGAGTTGACGTCTAATTGCAATATTTTAATGCAATATTTACATTTATTGTCTTTAATTTAGTAATGATGATGAAAATATCCATAGAAATAATTATATGTTACCACATCAAATGACCAACATTCTTTACACATGAAAACTTATAACAATGTAAAAATATATTATTAATTATGAACTGAAAGAAAAAATCAATTTTAATAGTAGTCACCAAGAAAAGATTTATTTACTAATCAAAGGACGGGAAGGGGAGGGAATGGGCGGAATGAACATTGCCTTTATCTGCGCCTATGAAAGGGACAGCATTAGAGATAGTGGGGAGGGAATGGGTGGTGGTTTGGGAGTCAGAATTGGAAGGCGGGTGGCTTGATGGGGGTTGGTGAGGCAGGGTTTGTTGACTGGGAAGGGGCAGCAAGAGCTGATTGCTTCAATTGCTCAAATTTTTCTTCTGTCACATATGCAGGCTTGACAAAACAGATGAAGTGGCGCAGGGGGAGGCAGGGGTCCTTTCTGGACTTATCACTATCACTTGCATAGAAGATGATGAGATCAAATAAGTCCTGGACGGACACAGAAGGGAAAAGCTCATACCCCTTATCAATTTGGGTGCATAAATTGTTGTAGGTGGCAGGCTTTAAGCGCCTGAGGGCAGAACCAAAATTGTAGAGACATACATCTTCAAGATGCATGTCAACATAGTTGATGGGGTAGGCCCAGCAGGTAGGTCCTGCAGCCCTGATTTCTTGGGTTGCCCATTCCCGCTGCTTCATCTCTGCACTCAGTACAACTGTGTGCACAGCGTTTTGGGCAGCCTACTCCTCCAGCATGGCCTTGAGCTCCGTCTGGAAGGCATACCCATCTGCAGTGTTCAATATTGCCAAGTAATAATTGACACCCAATGGGGAAACTGCCAATAAAACCCCAACAAAACAATACAAGATTAGGCCGCGCTTGTACACGTCAGATTGGATGTGCTTCTCTCCAAAGTCTTGGATACATGCAGATATCTTAGCATACGACAGGAATATTACATCATTACGGGCCCTCATTGCCCTTCCTTTGATAAAATTAATAATTGTTGAATTGTAGGGGATGGTATCCACCAATATGGGGCCACTGAAAACTTGATTGGACAATATTCTAGCAGCAACCACAACTCCGTGCATCCATGAATTAACTGTTCTTTTGTTGGTGAAGATGCTGTGGAGTCCCAACTGGAGACGTACCTGGACCAGGAGCATCTGCGGATCACGCTCCATAATAGCCATCATGAGAGGGTGGGCTTTTTCACCTTTGGTTGAGGTACAGGCACCAGTTGGGGTCTTCTTGGTGGGAGGCCACAGTTGGCGTGAGCTTGCAGGGTTGCAGCCACAGTGGACTTTGCAAAACCCATTGCAGCTGCAATTTCCCCGAGGGACATAAGCTTCCCTCACTTTTCAACCATTTTGAGAACAATGTCCGGAGTGATCAATTTTCTTCTGCTTCTTGCAGGCTGATTGGCTGGGAGAGAGACGTGTCCATCTTGGGAACTGGTTGATGTCATCTGATTGGCTGTTTTGGGGTTCTGGGCTCTCTGGGTGACCCCATGGCTAAAATGGCTGGTTCTGGATGCCATTGCTGATAAGGGATTTGGGTTGGCAGCTGCCTGTGCATGGTGGGCAAACAGGGCCATGCTGGAAGTTGCAGGGGAAAGAACAGACTCCTGGGTGGGGCTTGCAGAGGGGCCTGCGGGTTGAGAGTGGCCATAGACAGAGGCTTCACTGTCAAGAGACCCAGTGTAGCCCTGCATGGTTTTGTCAAGGCCAGGGAACAGCTCTTTGGCTTGGTTGTTATTGAAAGAAGACAAAATAAAAATTTATTAAAATTTTAAACTCAAGAAGAGGAATGTATATTTTAGTCAATTTTATTGTTAAATATGTCAATTTTGTGAATATTATGATCTAAAATTTAGCCGTCCTAAAATGGAATAGGGTGATTTTTGAGAATGCCTGTGCTTCCTAAAAGAATCAGCACAAATCCACTCTAGATCCTTTTTGAGACACCCATAAATTATATTTATTTCAAATTCCTTGCAATTATGATTTGAAACTTGGTTCTTGGATTTGACAATCCCGCAATTTCAGATTCGTTAATTTTCACATGATGTCTATGATTCGTTTGAAATATAGGAAATCTCAAATCGTACATAAGAATCCCGCATTTCTGATTCATGTATCCTGCATTTGTTTGTTGGGTTTTGTCTTTTGTTAGTTGAGTTATCTGCTCAAGAGATTCAAAATTTGCCAATTTAAATAAACCAAAAAAAGTCAAATTAAATGGTTAATTTTATTAAATATTTTATTTTTCACTCAGCTGTGTTGCCCACAAAAGTGATTCAAAATTTGGACCAAGGATTTGACAATCCCGCATTTTTACGTTCAGATTCTGAATTTACAGTATATTTGCCTATTTTCTGGGGGCTTGCTCTCCAACTCCCCCAGCTTGACACTGGATAAATCTAAGGAACTTTCAATGCAGCAATGGAAGAGGAACTAGACGCTTGCTTTAAAAAAACGCCTGACATTTAAAATAGAACAGGACTCAGATCAAAAGTGGTTGCTTGACTCAGGATCTACTTTAACCTCGAAATCAATTGAATTGCTGGTTAAAGTAAAACTCACCTGAAATACAATATTTGTGATGATACATTTTGTCTACTGCATTTAAATTGAATTCTAGTTTATCTCTCAAGTGAAAATTGTTTGTTTAAATAATGATTATAGGGTAAACCTAGTAATATATAATATTTTATACAGTACCAGGTGTTTATAAATATTTGAGATGAAAAGCCTAAATTAGGGTAAATCAAGCAGGCAACTTGCGGCTTGTGAGTCTGGCGAAGATTCTAGAAGGATTAAATCTATGGCTGTTGAAAAAACGAGCAACAAGCCAAACTATAACAAACCGAGCAGCAAGGGAAATGGAGCCAACCCAATGTAATGTACGAAAATAACTCTCCCAAGTGCTAAATTATAAGTCAGTCGTTGTTTGAATGGGTTACCTCGAGGGACGGCATGTAGCAGGTTTCCTAAGAGGATCAGGCCGACAAATCCAGCGCATAATATAATTGATTGGCCATAGATCAAAGGCAGGTAGGGGATATTCGAGAGGAGTAACCTTTTGGATTTGCCTAGGAGAGTGTCCAAGGTCAACAAAGTCAGAGAGGATGTTCAAAGTGACTCCCCAGAGAAGAGTGGGGGCAAATGGAGAGGGCAATGGAATGGCTGTAAAATGCATTCCCCAAAAAGAAATTTCATCAGTCTTCCGATTGGCTGGGATATAGACTTTTTTTGGCCAAGGAAGCTAAAACGATCAATCCACACTGAGGAATCGACATTAAACCAATGCTTCTGAGATTGCTGGGGGTGATAGAAGCTCTTAGATGAGGGTTGGTTTAAAAAGTGAAGGACATGTGAAATCGGCACCCAACCTGCAGCTGCAACTTCCTTGCTTTCTAATTTCCAATGCAGGGGAGGCTTTCCCAATTTGTAAAAATATCTGCGGGCTTAAAATCATAAGGTTATTAAGTCCAAAACGTGAAGTAATAAAACGATCGTCAAGTTCTCCTAAAAAAAGAAAGCTGGAAGGGTTACTTTTGGAAAATACTTAAGTCTTACTTCTCTGATGATTTTAGATCAAGTCCGATTTCCTCAAGGCACTCACGTGTGGCAGTATCGAAATCATTCAAATCACTCAATGCATCTTGTTTCCCGCCAGGAAAAGCAACATGGCCAGACCAACGATCTCCCTCATGGGTTGCCCGCTTCATGAACAAAATTTCCAATCGTGCACGATAACGACGAACATCTATTTGTTTATAAGTAAAATATCATTAGAAGGGCTGCTCCTTAAACATTATAGGAACAAGTAATGAAATAAAAGGAATTAAACTGAGTGTAAATAGTGCTACAAAAATCTTTAGGACATAAAATTTTAAAAATGTTGCCAAAGGGTGTACTATGCAACTTGACAGCCTAAACAGTGATTTCATCGTGATATCCAGAAGTGCTACCTTGGATTAGGTCAGAAATACGAAATTCAGGTGCTCTTTTGTTGTTTCCTGTAGGGCTAGTAAAGCCCATAGCTTCGAGGTTTGCTTTATGCACCTCATCCAGCCCCAGGGAATTAGAATTTTTTTTGTTTGGACTGCTGAGCCTCATCTCCAAAATTGAGATCTTAAAACGATGACTACTGCCGCCCGTCTTATCTTGGAAGCATGTTCCTCCTCCGACGGGAATTTTTTGTTTGGGCGGCAATTTCTCAAGTTGGATATCAAAGTAGTCAGGAATTCAAGATCAGTCTCCCAAGTTATGCTCGCAACAGCCTTAAAATCTTTTTTGTTATTCGAAAAATCAGTTTGAGAAGCCATGTTCAGGGTTGTTGGATATGAGCTAAAAGGAAAGGCTTGTGAGTTTTAACCACTAACAGAATAGCTAGCAGGTAATCACTGGCTTAACGGCAGCAAATGCAAAGTAAAATGGATTGTAATATTTATGTTTGGAGGCCTAAAGGACTGCACTTAACCAATCCTTGTGTTAGATATTCAGCTGGAACAGCCTTAATAATACTTGATTTAGTGTTTATAAGACCAGTTGAATTGGGAGCGCAACCAACAATGACATGTCATCACTAGTAAATTTTGAGAAATTAACGCTTCAAAATGCACCTACAACTAGCACTGTTGTGATAGCGTTAGCATCAAATTCGATGAATTCGAACAAATTGGTTAACGCTATTTGACCACTATAAAAGTGGATTCGCTTCAAAGCAAATAAACTGTCTTTATCCCTTCCTTTAATATCTCCACAGTGTAGTTCACCACTACACTGGATATATTTGAGAAAATTTACGATTCGTATCAAAGCTGCATCAAAATCCAATCAAATTTGAAATGCTTTCAGATTTTTCTTTGAATTAATTTTAATCAACGAATCCTTATACGCTGTCATACCAACCATTTACCTTATCGGATAGAGAAAAGAATCACAGTGTCAGGCACCCACCCACTAGGAAGTAATCTTCCTAGGTGGTGAATGATGGCATAGGGATTTAATCCGGTTACCAAGGATCCTACAGGCAAGGACACCATTCCTAGATGGAATAATTCTCCAAACATATGATATCTGCCTAGCAGTGGGTTAAAATGTCCCAATAAGAAGTACACCCCCAAGTAACACAGGGGAAGGCAGAAGCCAAAGGACAGAAGACTTGGGGTTTGGGAATCTGGGATGCAGATTGATAGTTCTTGGTCTCTTCTCTGCAAGGTGGGTTATGTGATAAAGGTGTAGCAGTATGCCATACTCTGGGTATCACCCGGCGCCAAGAGCTGTCTGGAAATTGTGCTTTGGGGGAGGTACCCAAATCTGCGCGTGAACCCATCAAAATACTGGCCAATACAGCCTGCAGCAAGATTATCCAAAACACCCGTTTATACCCAAGAGACTCCATAAGAGAAGCTTTGGGTAATCTCATGGTTTTAGATTTTAAAGCTTAAGTCAAGTTTAAAAAGTAAGCAAATGATTTACTTTGAGTGAATGTAGACTTTATTGATTGAACAAATTCATAAATATAGATCACCAGTCTTATATATCATGGTAGGAATAAAGAAGTTGGAGCAAGATGTGAAGGAGTTAGGGAAATTTGGAGATGTTTCTGGAGAAATTGAGTGGTTAGGAACTTAAAACTGGAGAATTAAATAACTTCCTTCATAATTATGTTCTGTGCAACAAAAAATAACCAAATTACACTCTGTTATAATCCTAACTGACAGATATTGCTTATCTGATCTCCACACAAAAGATGGGGACCAGGAGTGTTACAACAAGAAGAAACTGGGGACAACAGACCTGGAACCAGGCAAGAAAAGTTGGGAGCGTCGTCAACGTCACTGGAAGTGAAAACTAAGTGTTTCAAATCTAGGTTGTCAACCTTTGATTGGCTAGAGTCACAAGCAAAAGGTAATGATTGGTTCAAAGCTGAATTTACGCTAACTTCAACTAGATCTGAAGCAACTGGGTCCAGAGAAGACCCGGATTTGAATCCCGTTGCTGGAAACCCTGGATCTGCAGACCAATCTGAGCAATCATCTTCAGGTAAAAAAGAACATTTACTACTAACTAATCCCATAATTTTAGGAAATCTAGTAGCATCTACAGGGAGATATTTTTATTTTCTTACACCAAGGAATAGATTGTTGTCAGGATTTACTGAAGGAACATTCCTGACACATGAAGTGCTTACTTCAAAGCAGTGTTTATTTATTTTAAATAAAGTTCATAATTCAATTCAATATTAAATGCACACATACATCTTTTCATTATATATTATCATTAACATTATTAATTTGCTTGAGCACAATTTTATCTGTATAACCACATGACTTATCTGGCTTATAATTAAAAAAATAACAGTCTCAAAATCATACCTTAAACTCAAAGCTCACAGCCCAAACCCCTTTCAGCTGCTGGGAGCTGTTAGGTCTGTTTTCAAGTTTGCATTTATGCTAGCTTTTTTATTACATAGTTTCCAGAATACTAGACAACCAAGAGATATGAGCTCAAATAATACAAAGTCAAATGTCACTATATAAGCTTCATACTTTAAAACTGGTACAATCTATTAGTAGTTTAAAATGAAAATAAAAAATATAAATTATCCTCAAATATGATAATATCCACAGCCATTAAAAACTTCACATATATTTTTTGAAACTCTTTAAACAATTATTAAAATAGCTCAAAGTTTTAAGAAACCAGCTCAACTCAATCATATTAAACCTTATGAAAATTGCAAGTGCTTAGACTAATGTTACAAATAAGCTAGGCATAGTTCAGTATTTGAGGTACAAAAAAGAGTCTAAAAAAGGACAAAAAAATTATAAATAATATAATATTCATTTAAAAAACAAAAGATCTTATACTGCAAAAAAGGGACATTGGGCCATCAAGTGGGTGGCCCATGTGGTAACAATATAGGTAGTAATTAGCAGTGTCCTGAATAAGGGTTATTGTTGGGATATTTGTTATAAGTGGCTCTTGCTCATTATAAAAAATTAATATTTCACTATGCTGGGGAAATTAAGAAAGATTATGATAGTAGATCTAACATGTGGTGGCTTGATAAGTGCCTTCTATGTATTGTGAGATATGTTGATAACTAAAGTGTATATTTTGGTTGCAACACTAATATAAACTTACCTGCTTTCAAATGCCTCTTTATTGACTTTGAAATTCAGAAACTATAAAAATTTACAGTTAATCAAAAATTATGACGTCATAATATCTCTAATTATTCTCTGAGAAAGTTTTTTTCTTAAAAATAACTTAACTTTCCAAGTAAAAGGTGTCCAGAAGGCTTAATTCAAAAATCCTAATAAAATCAGCCTCTTAATTTTTCAGGAGAATACCATATTTAAAATTATATGATCTAAACATGCCTCATATGACATATGTAAATCCACTGCCTCCTTTGGCTCTGGACCAAACTGTTTACCCCGCCACACCAAAAAAGGCCCAAAAATCATGGCTAAGCCACTCAATTCCCTAGGAGATTTAGCTCATACTGTTGATGAGAGATTTTTCCTGGCTTACCCTGTGGATCCCCTGGCTTTGGTTGTTCCAGCCTGGGAGGAAACACTGATCAATTTGGATTATTTGTTAGCATGGTGTTGCCCTCTTTTAAAAACAATCAGGAATCCCCAATCAAAAGACAACACATCAATGGTCTATAAGTCAACTGAATCTGAAATGGTTGGGATGTCATCCAGCCAATCAGGCAGAGTTGCAGAAATTACCCTGAAACCCTCCAGCACCCCTGGCTCTGATCAGCAAATTTTCTCTCTCAGCCAACCAAATGCAAGTCAAAATAGTCAGGTGATCATTCCTTAGAAACTCATTCCCTTTTAACAATGCCAGGGGACTTTGGGTCCCCTGCTTGTCAATTCTCCAATTTATTAAAGTTTGGGTTTGTTGCACTTGTTTTAAAAATTTATAGTTTGATCAGATCTCTGTTTGGGTCCCTATTGCCTAGAGATTTTAAAGTGTTAGTTGTCTTCTTAAACCTTACCTTTTGCCGACCTGTTTTGAACCCAGTCCTTCTTCTGGGACTCCTGAAACAAACTCTAGTGTATAGCTGTCTTTGTTTTTGTTTTTACTTTTGAAACTCACGCTTGAGCTTAAAAGTTTTAGTTAAATTCATTATAAATACCTACTTTATCTTGATTTTTACTTTAAATTCTTTGTTTCAAACCTGTTTTTGCTTTTGCTTTGTTAAAAAGACACCTGCTATCACCACCAAGCTGTACAAGGCCTCCCAGCTATTTCCTACCTAGTTTCTTGTTTGTGGGTTCCCATGTTTGACTAAATTATATTGTTTCTACCTATAAAAAAACCTCCTACCTTGCCCAAATTTTGCGGAGAATTCAACAATAATGCTCCCAGTGCTGAAGTTTGTGGTATTTCCTTGGCTTTGTTCCTGTTGCTGTTGTGGACAACTTCACCCAATTTGTGATCAAAAATATCCTCTTCTGCGCGGCTTGTGGGTGAGGATTCTTACACCCTCTTGAATCTTCTCAGTGGCCTCCTGTTCTCTGGAGAGGCTGTGGTCAAGAGCCTGACTTGCAATGACCTGGAATTGGAAGTTGTGGATTATGCCCTGCCCGTTCTTGTGGGCAAGGGGACATTGGCACCTCCCCCTTGGTCTGGAGAAGAGTGGCTTGGTACCTCCCCAAGTGCCCGTGAAGTCCCCTCCTGCTTCCACCTGTACTCCCTGGTTGCTTAAGGGCCTAGTGCTGATGGGATTGAATGTATATTTTCCTCAGCTATCCCCTGGGTCCTCCCTGTGGTTCCCCCTTTGAGCGGCTGTCCCAGTTCTCCACTGGGCAGCATCTTGGTGGTTTGTTTTGCCCAGATGGGAGCCAAACTTAGTTAGTTTAGCCCCCCTCTCTCACAACATAATTTTGGTTTTATAAAGCTATCTTCTTATGTCAATAAAGATATTCATCTTTTATGAATCTTTGTATTTTCTTATTGTATATACTTGCAAGAATCATATACATAAAATTATAGCACAGGTAGGTTATACACATCTATTTAACTTGAGAAACAATATCTTCAAAAAAAAGGCCCAGGAAATAGTAATCCATACTGACTGAAGAATATAAAAAGAACAAGCTTTCCTGCAGGATAAAGTAGTTCTAAAAGATATGGCAACAACTAAAAATACCTCAGATTTAAACAAAATGATTTCAGATTTGAACAAAATCCAACTATCAGGTTAAAATATACACTCTGTTAACAGGGTTTATTGGCGTTAATGGGCAAAATGGGTCAACACAGCAAAGAAGTGCTCACATGCAAAGAAAAACTATTCAAAATATAATCCAAAATGTATTGGTTTACAAACAAAATGGTATGAGTTGAATTTTGGTGTACATATGTTTACTATGTGAATTGGTGACAAAATACACCCAAGAGTAGTGAGTCAAAACTAAACCCAAAACTGAAACACAATAGCAACTCACTATGTAAACAAAATCAATTAAATGTTGTGTGCAATTAACTGTACTCAAGAATGATACCAAGGTATCTAAAATAGGGCACACAATCCAAGAAATAAATTTTAAAATAATTGTGTTGGGTGCTTAATATGGCAGTAAAATCTGGGAAAATGGATAGAAATTTTTTTGGGTGTTCTAAAATGGGCGTTGTAAAACCAAAAACAACTAAATAAGAAATAAAAAATCATATTATTGGGATATGGGGGGAACAATATTAATCAAATATTCATATTCAGATAAAAGCAAAAATTTAAATTAAGGAGTGACTTAATTAAGTTTTATTTAGTATTTTATTAATTTTTAAAATGGAAGGTACACAACAACAGAGTGACAATGCACCTGTTGTGCGCTGTGGTTGCAGTTGCCCCTGCAGGTCAAAGAACAGAGTTAGTGCAACCTAAGTGCCTACTAAGGAAGGAGATGGGAGAGGAGAGTTTGATAGTGACGCTGCACTGACACAACTGGTTCAAGGAGCACAAGCTACTAAAGTGCAGAGCATCAACCCTTGGGTCCTCAAGCTGACCCAGAAGCCCACCAAGGTTATCACAACAAAAACAGTTAGAAATAAGGAAGTAGAACTTGCTGTGTATGTGTTTGACATTGTGTACATCCAAGAGTCAGTCCTGTCAGCCATGCTGGAGAAGGTTAAGCCTGTACTTGACACTAGCTATGAGCCTTATGTCAGTGATGGCAACCAGGAAGAGGATGAGGAGCCTGAGCTCTACAGAACTGATGAGGGACAGCTGGTGTTAAAGAAGGTTGTAGCCTTCTATACCAAGGTACCTATGCCTTGCAAGCCAGTTTACAATCAGGAGCTAGATTCACCAACTCCCACAAAGCCCACTCAGAAGCGCATCCCTGATATAAAACACATCATCCTGCTCAAGCTAATATGAGAATCTGGTGAATACAAGGCCGCCACAGCTCTTGTTGGGGTGGATCCCAAGTACACCTCAAAGACATTTAACACCTTCATCAATACTGGCTGAGTCCTTGCCGCAGAGAAATCCTTACACGTTTTCACCATGCTCACCAAGGAGCACAAATGGGCAATCTACCAGTGGATAACCCAAGATTGCCATCTTGAACTGGCAAATATACAGGCAATGATCAAGTCTACTTTTGGGTTTGAGGCTTCAATTTTCTTTTACTATCATCTGGTGAAGTGAATGCACTTTTCCTGAAAAAAACTCAGGGTATCTCCCTACAATAGGAACAGTCCTTCCAACATTGACGTCTGGAAAAAATACACAGAGGCGTACACTGCCCTCAAAGCCAAGGGGACAGTCAAATTCTATTACATTTACAAGTCAGCATTTGCCTTGTCTATGTGGAATGCATATGTGTATGTCAAAAAAGGCTTAATTGACAGGGTAGCTTGGCGTGCTGCAGTCTGTGCCACGGCATATTTAATGATGGCTCTCCTCGGTCCAAAGGGGGTCAACCTCTATCAAATGATACTAGGCTCTCACAACAGCCGTACCTTTCTAGCATTCCTCCAATTGGTCCAGGAGTACCTGAGGCGCACAAGCCTGGGCTTCACCAATGTTATTGTGCTTGATAATTTTGGTCTCCACAAGGTGGCTGATATTCTCAAAGAATCCCCAATGATTGACACCAGCATTGCAGTGGGCTCCCAGTGATTGGCCACAGCAAATTTGCGCCTTCTCATCCTCCCTGCTTATTCACCCTTTCTAAATCCCATCAAAGAAGTTTTTGGGTGGCTCAAGCAAGTCATAAACCAAGGGACCCCAACTGGAACCAAGGACCTATTTGATTTGCTGCAGTCTGGGATGCACCCCCTCCCAACTGAGACTGTGGCCAAATTTTATGGCCACACTGATTTGTTCATCCCCGCATGCCTAGCCAAACAGCCAATCAATTAAAGGCTTAGTGTGTCTGACTTTTTTATATTCTATAATTTACTATTTATGATTTATTAATTATCATTTTATATTTAGATGTTTCTAAGCCCGCAATCACATTCAGCTGGACTATCAATGAAGGTTAGTAATTTATTTTTTTATATTAATTTTTTATTATGACATCTGAGGCTATCCCAGACACTTGATACTTGATTTTGTGAATATATTTATATCACTCTTATCAAATAAATATAAAAATGGGATAAAAAAATTAAATGTAAAATGTATAAATTATAATTATAATTATATTTTATTACAATATATTTTTATGCTTTTATGAAACCCATTTCTGCAATATATTTTGCAAATCTTGTTTACTAAAATATTATTTAAAAAATTATTTATAATATAAAAATATAGTAGAGTATAAATATATTTATTGATATAGAGATAAAATTAAGTGCACCTATAATGAGTTTGGCAGTATGTACCCACCCCGTGATGGAGGTGGCGCACAACCTTCACCACCACACTGTAGACGGTGGATACACCTGTATTAAAGTATTTGCACCTGCTGGTAAAAGGGAGGATGGTGAGGTGGGAATGGAGGAGCAGCTTTTCTGGCAGGGCTGCAAACCCAAAGATGCCATCCAGGACCAGGGCGTCCTGGATGACGTGATCCACCAAGTCATACCCAGGGGGGACCTTCTTCCTGTCCAGTGCAAGATGGGCCTTGTTAATTCCCAGAAGGACCCAGTCTAGGTCCTTAACAGACGCGCCCATCCCAAAAAAGAATAAGAACCCCAGGTAAACAACCAGATGAAGCCTTTGCCCTGCAGAGGCTTCTGTAAACTCAAAAAGTTTGTTGTATACTGTGCTGATCTTTTTCTTGTTCTTGATCTTCAAAAAGTACAGCTTCATGACTGCAGGGAGCCCTGTCTCATTGGCGCCCCAGGCCAACCCAAAGTCAGCAAGGAGGATTTTTGTTTTCTTTATGGCTGTTGTGTCTGCAACAGCCAATTTAAACACCTTGCCCCCAAATTTATCCAACAGATAAGACAGGGTGTGCTCCAAGGGGTAACAGAAACAAGCAGCTGCATGGGCCTGGTCCATCTCTGGTATATTCTTAAATGAGAGCTTTGCTAGGACGTCCCAAACAAGCTCAATGAAGTTTACACAGTAAACTGCATTGAGGGATACCGGGTCCAGGCAGACCAGTTGGGCATCCTTGTAGGTAGTAACTGCCCTCTCAGATGCCCCCTCATCATGTGTCAGCCCAGCTAGCGCGTCCCTTGTCATTGGAAAGGACCCGTGAATTCTGTCTTCAAGCTCCTGCAAGACAGGGAGACAGAAACAGTTGCCTAGCCACATGATTGGCGTAGTTGGCGTAAAAGGTGGGGGACAAAAGAGACCAGGACCTGGCGGAGTTCACTGTCAACGTTTTCTAACAAAAAAAGGTAAGCATTTGGAAATTTTTATTAATTTTATTTTTTAGGTTACCTTTGCGGGTTTCCTCCTTGCCTGCGGCTTTGGCAGGCTTGGCCATTCTTGGCAAAAGAAGTTGAGTGGGCAATTCAGTATCCTCTTTCCTTGCACCCTTTGCAGGTTTCAGGTGGGCATATATTTCAGGGTTGTCAACCCAGACAGACAGTGCAGAAAGATTATATGCCTTAAACTGGAGGCCCTTGACCACCGTCTTCTGAATGTTTAGTAAGCACTTAATTGTCTTCTTAGGGGTGTCTGGTATTTTAGTCATAAGGGCCTTTGCAGACACCTTGTCTATTTTGTCTCCGTCAAGGACGGTGGACTTAACTCTTGCTTTGACCTTGTGGTCAATTTCTTTGATCTCTGAAATTGCAGAGTCAAGGTCCTTCAAAAGCTTCTTCAATTCTCTCATTGATTTTTTTACTAACATTTCCTTATGTTTTTATATCTTTCACCCCAATAAAATCTGTATTATTCTGATAATATTGCCTCTTTGTTTATCCCTGTTTGTTTTCACATTACTCCAGTATCCCATTTTTTACCCATTGTGTATATGTTTTACACTCAACTCAATATGTGTTGTTTGCTTTGTGTTGGCATTGTCCCTTAATTGCCATATTATTTTTGCCACTTTACACAGCCCCTTGTAAAAATATTAACAACAATTTGGTGATCAGCTAAATGTGAATTAGAAAATTATAGGTTAATTGTATTTAGATAAAGTTGTTACTGATCCAAATTCAAAACCTTAATGATAAACTTTAAGCCAATCAGGAGCCGAGTGACAAAGTGATTGTTGTGACATAAAGGGTCACCCCATAATTCTTTGATGCATGTGTTTCAACTGAACCAATGAGGATTCAGTATTTAGAATTGGGGAAGACAACAGTCCAATAGAAAGGACGGAATAATAAGAATAAGATATTGTTTATTGTAGAATATTGTGATTAGTATACTATATGGGGAAAGCCACAAGGCCACAAGGGGGTGGCATAGTGGGAAGTTCCATGTAAGGTTTGGAGCCAAGGAATAACTTGTGCGGGAATCAGCAAGTCAAATTGGCAGCGCTCCTAATTAGGATGAAGTACCTGCCATTTGATATTGCCATCAGATTAATCCATAATGTTAGATACATCAAGGGGCAGCTCATTGAGCGCCCCCTGTGTATTTTAAGATACATTAGCAGGCAAGTCTAGAAACTTGGTTGCAACACTCCCCCTTGCCCCCTGCTTGTTGTCAGACACCAGGACTGGAGTCTGCAGAAGGTCTGGGAAGGTCCGCACAAACAACCTTTGTGTGGGGATGGTGCGGCAGGGGTGCAAGCAATCATGGTGAAGCTTCTTGGTGTTTCCTTGGGCATCTTCAAGTTGGTAGGTGTGATTGTCATAGACTGCAGCTATCTTGAAGGGCCCTAGGTGGTTGGGTTCCAACTTGGCAGAATTGGGATTGAGGGTGTAGACGGGGTCACCTACGGCATATCTAGCTTTGAGGTGCTTTGTCCCTCCTGCAATCCGCTTGTGTTCAATTTCCCAGGCTTTGGCACGCCATTGATCCAGGGATGGGGTTGTTGCTAGGGGAGGCTTGTCAGGGACCTTGGACTGTAGCTTTCCCTGTTCAATCCCCATCAGACTTTCAGGTGTCCCAAAGGCAGAGTACTGGGGCTGAACCCCGTGCCCCTGTTGATTCTTGCTCAAAGGATGAGTAGAGCAGTGGGCAGGTGTTCAGTCCATGCGGTGTTGGGGTGCTCTTGTGAGAGCTTGGCAATCAGTTGAACCAGTGAGTCATTTAACTGTTCCACACGTCCATTGGCTTGAGGATGATAGGGGGTAGTAACAATACATTGGAGTGCGTTCTTGGTGTAGTATGCCTTCATGACATGCCCAACTAGTTCAGGACCGCCATCTGTGATGAGGCGTTTGGGTTGCCCAAAGCAGGCCACAATTTCCTTGCCAATAAAGCAGGTGATGGTGATGGTGGTGGCGGTGTGGTTGGTTGATTGTTGCCCATGCCACTGGCCAGCAAGTGAAGTAGTTGATGGCAGTGATAATGTACTTCTTCCCCAGTCTGTCTTTGGGGAGTGGCCCCAAAATGTTGAGGGCCCACTGCTCAAAGGGTTCCATGGCCTTGATGGGCAGGATAGACTTGGGGGGTGCAGGTTTGGACATGTTCTTTTTTCATAACACACACGTTTTGAGGAGGTCCAAGATGTCTTGACTCATGCGCAGCCACCAAACCTTCTGTTTCATGATCTCAAAGAGGTTACACCCTCTGATGTGACCCAGGGTTTGATGGTAGTGCAATATTATGTCCCCTTGTTGTGTGGTGGGAATGTAAGGCGTCTTTGCACCTGTCTCTGCCCAACGGCAGACTTTACCAGCATCAATAGTGAACTGAATTTTGTTGTCCTTCAACTTGGAGATGGTTACCAAGTTAAGGCCCTCATAGCAGGTTGCCTCAGGGCAGAGGTAGAGCATGGGCCAATCTGGATCCAAACCATTGTCCCCAGTGATGGACGCTACGTAGAGTTGCAAAAGAGCGTCAGCTGTGACAAGTTCCTTCCCAGGCTTGTACTCAATGCGTAACTGGTAAGGGGATAGGCGCTCCAGCCATCCTGCTTGGCGGCGTGTCAGGTGGGACTGCTTGTTGAAGTACTGAAGTGACTTGTGGTCCATCAGAATGCGGGGTGGTAAGGTAGCCCCTTCCAGGTAACAGTGCCACTTCTTGATGCAGTGTACAATGGCTGCTAATTCTTTATCATGAATGGGGTAGCGTTGCTCTGAGTCAGTAAGTTTTCTGGACTCATATGCCACGGGGAGGAAGACGCCATTGTCAGTTTCTACCCTTAGCACGCCCCCTATGGCCCTGTCAGAGGCATTGGTCTCAAGTTTGTACTGTCGGTTTCAATTGGGGAACTGCAGGACTGGTGCTGTTGTGAGCCTTTACTCAAAAGTCTCAAAAGCTCAATCTCTGGCAGGGGTCCAATGGAAGCGCTGCTTGGTATTGAGGAGCTCAGTGAGAGGTGCAATCAATTCCCCACTATTGGGAATAAACTTGCGCACGTAGGCAACCATGCCTAGGAATGTTTGCACTTGGCCCACATCAGTGGGGGGCGGCATGCTGGTGATTGCCTTGGTTTTGGCAGGGTTGAGCTTTATCCCTTGGGCAGAGATGATGTGCCCAAGGAATAACAGCTCCAACTTGAGGAACTCACATTTGGAGGGTTTAGCTTTTAGTTGGTTTTTCTGAAGGGTGTCAAGGACAGCACAAAGGTGTTGGAGGAGTATGGTTTGATCTTGACTGAGGACAATAATGTCATCAAGGTACACAACCACACATTTCCCAATTAGTTCCTCAAATGCTTTTTTCATCAACATGGTGAAGGTGGAGGGAGCGTTGGTCATTCCAAAGTTCATGACACAATACTCAAACAACCCGTAGCGTGTGCAGAAGGCAGTTTTTGCCTCATCCCCTGGTGCAATGCGGACCTGGTTGTACCCTGCAGTGAGATTGATCTTGCTAAAGACCTTTGTACCTGTGAGTGTATCAAAAAGGTCATCAATCAGTGGCAGAGGGTACTTGTTCTTAACTGTCACCTCATTTAAAGCGCAGTAGTCTATGACCAGGCAAAGGGACATGTCCTTCTTGGCTACAAAGAAGACCGCTGCCCCGTATGGAGAGAGCAAGGGACAAATGAAGCCCTTATCAAGCGCATTCACAAGGTGCTGGCAGAGGGTTTCATCTTCCTTTGGTGTGAGACAGTATAATGGTTGTGCTTTAGGTAACAATCCTTGAAGTTGTACAGCGTGCTGGATCTCCCAGGGAGGAGATAGTTGTTCAAGTGTCTCACTGAATATATCCTTATACTCCTCAAGAAATGCTGAAGCCAGTTTAGACCAGCAATCACCTTGTGGCTGAGTCCTGCCATTATTGACCCAGAGAGTTTAACCTGGATGTTCCCCATTCTCACAGAGAAGGGTACCATCTTGTGGGTGATGGCCACTCTGTGAGAGTCAGCTACCTGTACGGCTTTGAACCTGCTGGGCACTTGGTCCAATTGCTGAGAGTTGGCAAACGCCTGGTCCACCATAGTGTGGTTGGCACCGGTATCTACCAGTAATTTGTGGGTGTTCCCACAGAAACGGAAGTGATAGGACAAGTGTGTTAATTTATTTGAGGAAAGGCTCACTTGTAATACGGGGTTGTCACTGTGGACTTGAAAGACATCCAGGGTTTCAACTTTGTAAACATTGTAGTCACAGGGATTTTTTGCAAGCAGGGATTGAGAGGATGGGTCAGGTGGGGTTGTAAGGCCTCTTGTCATTACAACCCCCAGGATTTTCCCGGGTCCTTGATCTGCGCTAGCTGGAGCTCTCTCTTGCAGGGGCGTTTGGTCACATTATCCTGCTGACGTGGTTGGCGGCGGCCTACTTGACTGTGGCCATTGCCAGATGTTGTACGTGGTTGGGGTGGAGCGTCACTGGTACGGCGGAAGCCCATTGAGGCCTGGTTGTTAGCCTCCACAATGGCTTTATAGCAGTCATCAATGGAGGTACAGCAACCTACGGGGACCCACTTGCAGATATGGGGTTTTAACCCATTGATAATGAGAGTGAGTAACATTGCATTTCCTTTGGTCACAGCTTCTGGGACGGCAGCAAGGTACTCAGGAACGGAACCAGTTTGCTTGATTTCTAGAAGAGGAGTTCCCACGACAATGGGGGAGAAGGTTTTGCTGTAACAGGACTTGGCGGCGTCTCAAAATGCTGCCCAGGTAAAGTCAAGTTCCTGCCTGGCCCAGTTGGTGAACCACACAGTGGCAGGCCCCGTGAGGCAACCAGACGCAGTGGCAATCCACATGGGCTCAGGAAACTGGCAGATGCAAAGGCGGGTTTCAGTAGACTGGAGCCAACTGACAATGTCGGCCCCCTCAACGCCACCAGCAAAGAATTCTAGTTGAAGGTTGAGCATGCGCTGGGACAGGTCTGACTGGGGCGGGGTGACGCTGGCGTCACGCTGCCTAAGGCAGAGCCAAATGTACACGCTGGTGAGAACTAACTGGTCTTGATAGATGACATACCTGTTGGGAATGTCCCCCTTGGAGATTGGCAGGAAAGTCTCTTTTTGGGGGGTAGCCATACAGCCCGCACTCTGTCCTTTCTTGGGGGGAATTTTGTTTTTAGGTAGGTCAATAACCTACTGCTGCTATCACTGTTGCAACTGAACCAATGAGGATTCAGTATTTGGAATTGGGGAAGACAACAGTCCAATATAAAGGACGGAATAATAAGAATAAGGTATTGTTTATTGTAGAATATTGTGATTAATATACTATATGGGGAAAGCCACAAGGCCACAAGGGGGTGGCATAGTGGGAAGTTCCATGTAGGGTTTGAAGCCAAGGAATAACTTGTGCATGGATTAGCAAGTTGAATTGGTAGCACTCCTAATTAGGATAAAGTACCCTCCATTCAATATTGCCATCAGATTAATCCATAACATTAGATACGTTAGCAGGAAAGTCTGGAAACTTGGTTGCAACACATGTGTGCTAATTAATATGATTGGCTGGTTGTTTTTCCATTAAGCGCCATTATTGCAGGGGCAAGTTGTTAGTGGACTAGTGCTCAATCAGCTGCTGGGTTAGCACTAGTTCATCAACAACTTGCCATAGCAGCAATGGCGCACAATGGCAAAACACCCAGTCAATCAGATTAATTAGTGCACATACACCAAAGAATTATTGAATGATCCTTTATGTCACAACAATCACTTTATCACTTGGCTCCTGATTGGCTTAAATTTTACCATTAAGGTTTTGAATTTGGATCAGTAACAATTTTATCTAAGTACAATTAACCTATAATTTTCTAATTCAAATTTTGACAACCACCAAATTGTTGTTAATATTTTCACAAGGGGCAGTGTTGAGGTGCTAAAAATAACTGTGTTCTGGACCTAGATACATGTCATAGTAAATATATGATTTTATAGAAATAAAATGAACATAAAAAATAAAACCAACTATAAACAAAGAGAACATGAACAATTGAAATTAAAAATAAAGATAATATAAATAGAAAATGTTTGGCAGCAGGGTTTTATTGGGGCAGAAAAGAGTTATGACTAGTAGGCAGAATAACACAGGAATGAAGATGTAGAGGCGGTGCTGGCCTGGGGGGTCTGGGATTGGGTGGGTGGGGCTGGAAAGTGGGGGGGTGGTAGCAGGGGTAGAGGCAGGAGTATTTATTGTGATGGCCGCCATATACAGCTTGTCACATTCCTTGTCTGTCATTGGTTGGATTGGTTGGTAGACATCTGTGGCACAAGGTGAGAGACACTTATACTTATGTGCTTGGTTGCCCATGTTCACATGGAAGACAATTTGGGCAAAAAAGTTGGTCACCATTTGGCAATCAAAGAGAGAATCATGGCCAAGGACCCCAAGATAGAGGTCATTGAAAGCCTGAGGGTGGCGCTTCTGTACTGTGTCTCCAATGTTGAAGAACACAACATCTGCCAGATAAATGTCAGCATGACTGGCTGGGTACACGGAGGCCTGGTGCCCACGTTGCTGGATGGTCTCAAGGGCAGTGGAGCTACCCTCCATCTGATGGCTCAAGAAAATCTGGTACTTGGAATTTGATCCATCCCAGGAGTTTAGTAATCCACCAAGGATGTGGCTGTAATTGTAGTTATTGGTGAAATCTGGGTTTGTCCAATAGTAGATAAAACCCTTGTCTGAAACAGCCAGAAATGCACCAATGAAAGTCCCCTTCTTGACCTTCTTCCTTCTTTTTTGGGTGGCATCTCTTTCTTACTTGCCAAAATCATCAAAAGCTATTGATAGCTTATAGTAAGAGATGACCATTATGTCATCTGTTAGACTGATCAAGCATCATACCAGGGTGGATTCAATGGCATAACCATACAGGGAATCCTCAGCGCCATCACATTGGTCGCCAGCAACATTGGTAAGAATCCATATTGAAGCCACCTTTCCATGCATCCAGAGCTGCACCATGCGTTCAGACACCCAAATGCCATGGTGCGCAAGTTGCTTCTGGACCTGGGTCAAGGGAAACTTCAGGTCCCACTGAAGGAGGTCAAGCATGATTGGGTAGGCCTCTGTGATTTGGGACTTGGGGGCCTTCTTGGGCTTCTTGGCTGTCCCAATCAGATTCCCCTTATTCATTAAGTTATTAAATTCTTGCATTATTGTAGCCCAGGTAAATTTCAATTGGCTGGCTATCTGATCCTAGGACAGACCCTGTAGGTTCAGTGCCACAATTTCCTGGAGAATTCAGGCGGTGATAATATGTTGTTTGAGGCGCTTTCCAGGGGAGCTGAAGCCTGATTGGCTGTAGGGGGCAGGTTGGCTGGTGGCAGGAAGTTGTTCCAAATTGAGGTTACCATCCTGATTGTTTGGTTGGCACACAGCTTGTGTGGGGATGAGTACGGGAGCAGGGGCAGAGCTAGGCACTAAGTGACTGATGAACAAGTCAAAGCCATAGGAGTCAGGGGTCAGGTAAAGGTCAGTTTCTCTTGTTACCTGCCTCAAAGGCTTGTGTGTAAACAGGTGCATCCACTTTCTGAGCCTTGCCTCCATTGAATCTGGCTTGGCTGCTGCTGGCTTGGTTGCTGGTGCTGTCAAAAATTTTACTAGTAAAAACCATCTTGAAACAAGACCTAGGATAAAATCACTAAAAGTAGAAGTTTAAAATTTAATGATTTATTTTTATTGTAATCTTCATTCCATATTTGGAAGGTTCTCAAAATCATTATACACAAATAAGGATCCATGAAAATAAATAAAATGCCTCTGTCCCTAAATTGGATAGCTGTTATTTGGCTATTAAACTGTTATTTTTCTATTTTAGGCTGCTCATACTACACATATTGTGTGGCTTCATTTTGTTTTGTGCTTGTGAAATCTTGCTTCTATATTGCTCAAATTTTGTTTCATTTTAGTCCTTCTGTTGGTGCCCCATATGAATCCTGATTGGATTATAATATACTCCAGATCAGCATCCATTCATCTCACTTGTTGTGTCAGTTCATTTTGTTTGTGGTTTAAACAAAACCACTTGATATTTGATATAATTTTGTATAATAGGCAAGTAAAATTTTGTTTTTGGTTTGACATTTCATTTATTAACCAACAATATTTAAATTATTTGAATCCTGAATCTTGCACAACTTGGATTTTGTTCAAATATCAAATCATTTTGTTTAAATCTGAGCTATTTTTGGTTATTGCCATAGCTTTTAAAACTACTATACATTATCTTTAATGATGTTCTTATACTCATTGAATAGATTAACTAAATAACAGCAAGATAAATCTTGAACCAAACAGTCCAACAAAAATACCTGAAATATCATATTTAGTCTTTTACTGCCTTTTATTGCTAGATATTGTCAAAACCGCAGGCTTGACCCGCTAGCAAGGTTCTAACCAAGCGGGTTTGTGACCCGCAATCTGATTATCCGGTCACTCAAAGCCAGGCTAGGAAGTCAACTCAAATTACTAAATCCATCAACATGAACAGATGATGATCCTTCACGGTGGATACCTCAATTTGGCGCTTGACTCATTAGCAGGATCAAGCCACCCCCTCTTCCATCCAGCTGTGTGATCACCAATCATGTTCCTGCTATCCATTGATTCACAATAGCTATATAATCACTATCTCACAATAAAGATTATTATCTATTATCTAAATAATTTTCCCCGTGTAACTCTGCTAAAACAGCACAGTTACAACATTGGTAGCACAGGTAGGCTCTCCATCCTACCTTATCTTGAAAAATTCTGCCTGTCGCCCACACACGCCGCGGCCAAAAAATCCTCAACAGAATTATGTCTGGCCTCCCGCCCAACTGTACGCCATATACTCCTGGTACCAAGATACCTGATGGCTTTGTTCTCTACCAAAACATGGTGATCCCGCTACCCGCCTTCAACGCCCTGTCCGCCCAAGGGTTCTTTCAGGCGCCTTCCTTGATGCCACAACCAGCTGACAAAACCACCATGCCCGCCTATATTGCACAAAGACTTCACAGCGCCGCCTTGGAGCCCTTTTCAGGGGTCAACAACAACAATGCTGCCACATGGATCCAGTCCGCCTAAAGCAAGCTGGCTCAGATGGAATGTCCACAGCAATTTTGGATTGCGGAGATTTCCAATTTTCTGACCCATGACACTGGCACCTGGTGTGACAAGTGGCACAAGGAGCACACCAACAAGAACTGGGACATCTTCAAACAGGGCTTCTTGGCGAGATTTGTGCTTAAGGATATGGTGCTCATGATCATATGCCAAGTAAAGAACCTAACCCAGACAAGCACTGTGAAGGAACTCACCCGCACCTACAAGGAACTCTGTCTCTGTGCCCCATCTGACAGGCTTTTGACACCCCAGCAACACACCTCATGTACTACAACACTCTCAAGTTGCACGTGATGAGACATGTGAACCTGGACCAGGTTACCAACCTGCAAAGCCTGTACCGTGAAGCAGAAAAAGTGGAACAAACATCCAACACTCTGCACAAGGCACAGACTGGGAAACAAGAAAGACCCAAGGACTCCCATCCAAGCAGGCGCTCCTCTCAACCACCTCCTAGAGGCAACGGCAACAACAACAACAACCACAAGCCCACAGGTTCAAATGGGAATGGGAATGGGAATTATGGCCAATCAAATTGTACCCATTTCTGTGTCACCGCCACCCAAGGCAACCAATATGAGGGAAAAGCCCAGGGAGAGCACTAAGCAAGCTAAGCTCTCCCCATGCAACTCATGACTTGCCCAACAATGAATACCAACCCGAGGACGTGGACCAATGCCCAATGATCCAAGTGCCCTCAGAAGACCCAGTACTGTACACCATTGCCAGACATCCCAATAAATTGATGTCTTACCCTTTCCGCTTTTGAAGTTACACAGGCTCAGCACTCTTGGACTCAGGCGCAGATCAAAATTCAGTCAACAGCAGCTTTGTGGATAAATTCAAGCTGGCCACTAATCCTTTGCGGATTAAAAACATGATCCTGGCTGATGAACATCACATTGCCGTGAAAAAAGAAACTGCTCCCTTCTCTGTCATGCTTGAGAACCTCCACTCCACCATCCAAGGTCCCGTCATTGACTTCCCTAAGTTTAACATTGTACTGGGACTAGACTGGTTACGGAAAAACAACCCCCACGTGGACTGGGCAACCTCAGTGTTGACCATCAAGCGTGAAGGTGTCAACCACCAAATCTACCCGGACTCTGTAGACCAACTCTTACGAGACCACGTCTTTGTACGCATCACAGAGACTTTGGACAAGAAGGAAAACCTGAAAGCAATTGACTGAGACTCCTGCCAGTATGAAATCATACACTTCAAGGACCACCAGGACACCTCCACACCGCAAGATTGCAACATTGTGGCCCAGCACCCAGAAATCTTCAAGGAGGCGTTACCTGGGCTACCCCCTGAGAAACACATTCAACACTCTATCCAACTCAAGGGGGACGTACTCAAGGCACGCCCCATTTACAGGCTGACCCCAAATGAGGACAACACCTTACGCGCCTATCTCAAGGAAGCACTGGAAATAAGGACTTATCTGCCCCTTAAAGTCTCCCTTTGGGGCCACCATATTCTTTGTGGCCAAGAAGGACGGTACCTTACGCCTGGTCACAGACTATTGCGCCTTAAACAAAGTCACCATTAAGAATTGTTACCCATTACCACTAATTGACAATCTATTTGACGCCTTGGGAGGAGCCTCTGTCTTCTGCAAGATTGATCTAACTGCAGGCTACAACCCAATTCACATCAAGGAGGAAGACATCCCCAAGACAGCCTTCTGCACTAAGTACAGTTCCTAAAAATACGTGGTACTCAACTTTGGCATGACCAATGCCCCATCCACCTTTGTAACCTTTATGAACAAAGTGTTTGTGCCACACATAGGCAAACACACACTAGTGTACCTGGACGATATTATTGTCTACAGCCCCTTGGTGGAACAGCACCACAAAGACCTTGAGGAAGTCTTTGCAACCCTGGCACAACACAAACTGTTGGCCAAGCCCTCCAGATGTCAGTTCTTCCAAGAGCAACTACCCTTCTTGGGACATATAGTCTCAAAAGATGGCATCAAACCTGACAGTCAGAAGATACAAGCCATCTGCAAAATGCCACCTCCCAAGGACAAATCAGAACTCCGCGCTTTCTTGGGAATGGTAGCCTATGTACAATGCTTCATACCCAACTGCGGCGTCTTGACTGCCCCCTTGTCCGCCATAACAGGCGCCAAGTCCAAGTTTGTATAGACCCCCCAACATGACCTCTGTTTTAGACGTCTCAAGGAAAAGCTCACAACAGTGCCCATCTTAAAATACCCCAAACAAGATGGAGAATACCAGATAAAAACCAATGCTTCAGAGGCATCCATTGGAGGAGTACTACAAATTAAGAATAGTAATGGTGATTTCCTGCCTGTAGCCTACAAGTTGCGCAAACTGACAGATGGCAACTGTCAATACCCAATCCACAACAAAGAACTGTTGGCCATCGTACACTGCCTAGTCAAATAGCGCTGTTACCTGGAACGGCAGGAAGAATTCACAGCACTAACCAATCATAAGTTGCTCATCTATTTCAAGACACAAGCAAACCTGTCACGCTGCCAAGCGCGGTGGATAAAAATCTCAGAAAGGTTTAACATGCTCATCCAGTATAAGCCCAGGGCCAAACTTGCCATGGCAGACACCCTGTCCCACCTGTATGTTTGTGCTTCTAGGGGAGAGCATGGGATCAACCCAGACTGGCCTCTCATAGTGCTCCATACAAAAGACAAAGGGTTCCCTGCAGGCACAACCAATATCATCAAAGAATTGGTCATCAAGAATGAGCACCTCTTTGCTGACGTATACAGGACTCTTCACAGAAAAATGTTGGATGGCACAACCATTCCCTACATCCCCACACATCAACAAGTCAATACCATTCTTTGCTACCACAGAGATCTTGGACATACCAAGAGCCAAAATCTATACAAATTTCTAAAACATAAAGCCTGGTGGCCAACCCTATACCGCAATGTCCAGGAAGTGTTAGAACAGTGCCAGGTCTTCAAAAAGTTTGCCAAAAGCAAAACCCCGCCTAAGTCTGTACTCCCCATCCAAACCCAACTACTGTTCAAGGTATGGGCTCTTGACATTGTAGCCCCATGCCAGGAAAACAAAATGACAAAAAATACATCATCACAGCCATTGATTTTGCAACAAGGTGGCCAGTAGCCCAAGCGGTGAAAACGCACACCAGTAACAACGTCCAACAATTCATTGGCAAGGAAATAATTAGCAGGTTTGGAAAGCCAGAACTCCTGATAACCAATGGGGGCAAAGAATTGAACTCCAAAGACACCAATGTGTACCTCAAAAAAGAATGGGGTCAAACACACCATCACAACGCCATACCATCCACAG
This sequence comes from Entomophthora muscae, assembly GCA_014839935.2. Classification (NCBI taxonomy): domain Eukaryota; kingdom Fungi; phylum Entomophthoromycota; class Entomophthoromycetes; order Entomophthorales; family Entomophthoraceae; genus Entomophthora; species Entomophthora muscae. The sequence goes on from QTSX02001474.1 coordinate 226,060, forward strand.
GCCAATGGACGCGTAGAGCAGCTTAATGGTAGCCTCGTGCAAGCCCTAGCCAAACTCACTAACGGGAGACCTGAAGACTGGTATAAGCAGCTACCAACTGCGTTACTTGTGTGCCAAACCCAAGTGAACATATCCACTGGGAAAAGCCCGTTTGAACTGGTATCCACACACAGCCAAATATTATTCAAGCATTGACAGGACCTAAACAGGAAATTCCAAGTCAAGTCCCCCCTTGCTCAGATCCTCAAGTAATTGAGGCCAACAGCAAAGAAGCAGCAAAAGAAAAGGAACACTTACAAATGACCTTTGTTCCCATCCGCCAGAGACATGGAGTCGGGGACAAAGTCTGGGTCATGAATGTTGACAAAAGCAAACTACAACCTAAAAAAGTAGGACCAGTGATCATTCTAAAGGTAAACAACAATAACACTTACCTTGTGCAAGGGCTCGGGAAACGCAAGCAAGACAAGACCTTACACCACAACTGCCTATGACCCTGCAAAGCGAGACAGAAACAACAAGAAACTGCCCTGCCTGCCACCAAACAATAACTGGTTCAATATGGCGCCCGGGCTCATGACAAACTCCCTGACAACCTGCCTTCAGATGAGGCCGACCTTTAGCTGGGGTGTGTGTATCAAAACTGCAGGCTTGATCCGCCAGCAAGGTTCTAACCAAGCGGGTTTGTGACCCGCAATCCAATTACCCGGTCACTCAAAGCCAGACCTGGAAGTCAACTCAAATTACCAAATCCATCAACATGAACAGATAATGATCCTTCACAGTGGATACCTCAATTTGGCGCTTGACTCATTAGCAAGATCAAGCCACCCCCTCTTCCATCCAGCTGTGTGATCACCA